>JAVJIF010020282.1:0-73356 GCA_038442645.1 Agave tequilana | reverse complement strand
TTGATTTCTATGTTTTATATTTTGACTGTATGTTTAGATGTTAGTTTTCATTAAAAATTGGATATATACTTGTACAACTAGTGAGCCATAAATAGATTATTATATGTGTGACTTGAATGCTCATTTGTACCCATTAGATGTACTAGTATAATCTATTTTTGATGATTCATTTTGACTTGTATTCTATATTTTTCACATATTTCATGTTTATGTTTAAACTCCATGTATATGTCTATTTTGTCCAAACTAATAGTTATACATATACATCCTTGAGTCACTTGCCTTCATGCATATTGTAACACCCGCTCCCGGAATACGTACTTAGTTGCGTATTCAGATTCTCGATCGTATTTTTTTGATTTACTTCCTGTATTTGTTTTGTATTATGAATTATGAGTGTGATTGTTTTGTTGGGATTTGGATTCGCGGACCCAGAGTCAGCCCTAGTCTGAACCGGGAACCCGATCTCAGGTTATTGCTCGATTTAGTCTTTTGGTAATCTGATTTGATCGATTTTAGTTTTAAAAGTCGTTTTCTAATATTATAGATTTTCTATGATTTTCTGGAATCTTCCTGAATCAAGTTGTGAATCTTCAAAACGGTGTCGGCCAGTTCGTTGACCGATTCCCGGATTTTTAATTTACAAACGGTTTGGAATTACTAAAAGTGCCTTTTGACATTACTTCTTAAAATCACATTTCCCATTTAAATACTTTTTCTGAGAATTTTCTGAATTTATTGAAAAACCCGGCCAATCCGGTGTATACGAGATTGACGGTTGACTTCAGGATTTTTAACTTGAAAATGAGATTGAATCTTTGAAAACCGATTTCACCAAAAATTATTTTATATATTTATGTTTTTGAGAATTTTTGGGAACTTTCCGAACTACTTTATTTTTGGGCCTTTTCGGAGCTTTTGGTATTTTCCAGTTACCGAGGAGATTGCCCCCATGTATTCCACTTTGTCTTTTCCCCATTTCTCTCTCCTTCCTCAAACGCGGATCTCACCTACCTGGGATTCTGCATTTATTGTGAAGATCCTCCCCATGTTGCATTTAATGCACTTCAGATCAAATCCCATCAAGTCATCATGACTTTCTCTCTCCTTTGTTAAACGCAGCCTTCATGTTTTCCCTGAAACGCGGCTTTAACCCCTGCGTTTGGCCCATTTTGCCTAAACGCAGGTTTGGGTGCTTGGCGTTGAGGGGAGAAACGCAAGTTCTCATCTTGGTCCCTTTTGTTTTAAAAGGTGTGCTATATTATTATATTCCCCCTTCTCTCTCTTCATTAATTCCTTCTCTTCTAAAATGCTTTTCCAAGATATCCCCACTCCCCTCATCATCATAACCGGCCAAGTGGCCAAGAGAGACCCCTAATCCCCCAATTTACCAAAACCCCCTCTCTTTTATATATTTGCATCACCTTCACTAATCCAAATCCTATAAATTCCTTTCCTTCCCCATTCCACTTCATTTTTCTCTCTTCACCATTTCCCTAAAGCCTTAACCTCCACCAACTCCTCCTTCATCTCCACCACCACCTACTCCTCCTTGGCCACACCAAGTATACCATTTTTCACCTCCACGGCGAGCTCCTTCATACTAGCTATCTCGTCACTCCCCGTTGCACCGTTTGCAAAATCCCATTTTGCCAACTTGAACTAGACTTGCACCTTCAACTTCTCTCCATCACCTTGTGAAGACCGGCCTCTCCTTTGGATTAGGGCCGCGTTCTTCTTCGGCGGCAAGGCTTAGGGCCGTACCCTCCTTTTAGATTGGGACCGAACTTCCCTTCGTTGGACGCAGCAAGGAACCTTTAGGCGAGTGTTTTTCCTCGCCAAAGACTCGGATAACTTGTATTTTTATCAACAAAGATCACAAACTCTTAAAGCTGTTTCTGCTCTTGTTACACAGTATTAGTCGACTGACCCCATGATAAGTCGACTAACCCCTTGATACGCAGCCTTATTTCTGAGACGCAGTTCTATTAGTCGACTACCCTATTGACCCAGTCGACTAACTCCCCTCTTGAGACGCAGTCCTTTGAAACGCAGCCTCCTTAGTCGACTTGCCCCTTGCGTCCAGTCGACTAACCCTCTTCTGAAGACGCGGTTCTTTGAAACGCGGACTTCACCAGTCGACTAACTATTATTCCTAGTCGACTAACGCAGCTCCTGAGACGCGGCTCTTTGAGACGCGACCTTGACTAGTCGACTACCCACAATGCCCTAGTCGACTAACCTTCCTCCTGAACGCAGCTTTCCCATACGCAGCTTTTCTAGTCGACTTGTCCCTTTGCTATAGTCGACTAACTCCTCCTCTAAGTCGACTAACTTCTTTCCCTAGTTGACTAACTTTGGCTGCCAACTGTGGTTAATCACTTTCTTGAATATGGACTTTATCCTCGGGACTTGTATTATATATTGTGTTATTGCCTGACTTGTTACTTGCTAATATCATCACCCTGTCATGCTATCACTTGACACCCAGCATGACCTACTCGACTTGTGATTATCATCGTTTACGGGGAAACCTGCCTTGTTATTCTGATGGAACTAGGTGCTACATGGAACAAAGTGCCACACCACATACACGGTGGGGGCCACCTCTTGAATCTGTGGGGGCCACCTCTTGAATCTGTTGGGCTATTTCCTGTTATGACCAGTTACTCCCGTAATCTGATAACATTGATAAGCCATAAAAAGGACAACTTGTACGGGGAATGAGAGGAAGTAATGGATGCCGGAATGATGCCTTGCTTATAGTAATGGAATAAAATACTGACGATTCGTGTTAGAGGGATTCAAGGCCCTCAGACAGAAGAATGGTGTTAGGGGGATTTAAGGCCCTCAAGCTGGTCCCGGGTGTACGGGAACTACTATAAGAGGAGCTATCAGTTCTCCATCAGCTTCCAGTAACAACCCTCGGCTTGCTTATATATGGATGTATGTGTGTTGGGATGTACACCAGGACACAACCTAGATATATGAGTCAGACGAGTAATAATAATAATAGATGCCTATCATGTTATGCTTGTTATGATTCCTGCTACTCCTGTTATGATTCCTGTCATGGACTCATGTTATGCTTGTTATGATTCCTGTTATTCCTGTTATGATGCCCGTTATGATTCCTGTTATGCATGTTATGAACTCCTGTTCCGATTCCTGTTATGACTCCTGTTATGTACTCCTGTTATGACTATTGTGTGATTTGCAACTCTAGTTCTATGCGCTTAAATTACGATGACATGGGATAAAGGTATATAGATGAGAGTTTCCTTGTTTGGATTATTCCTTCGAGGTACTAGTCTCATGAAGCCGTGACCTAAGCTTGTACAATCAGTTTTGCTCGTAATCGGGTTTTACATCGGATTTCCTGTTTTATGATGATTATGTTATACCTGTTCATACCTGCTATACTTGTATTCTAACCCTCTGTCTTCTGTACTCGATATCACTGTTATATACACACTTGTACTCATCCTGGCTCGCCACTTGGCTTTTGCCTACCACTCGCCTGGGGAGTTTCATCTGACTCCCCTGGATCCTCATGTCCAGGTTTTGGAGCATTGGAGCGTGTGGATCCTCCCTGTTGCTGATCAGAGTAGCACAGCGGTAGTGTGGATCTCCAGCTGACCGTCCTGAGCTCTATCCTTCCAGGCCCCTGTGTGCCTCTCGAGTTTCCTTTTAGTAAACTCGTGAGTGCCCTTTATACTGTTTACTCTAGTATATCCCTTGTACTCTCGCATTTGCGCCTATCTGGTGATGTAATATTATTGTAATATTTATCACATCTGGTGATAACTCTGTAATTGTACTCATGTGTGTTAGAATGTATAATGCACCACTTGCTTCCGCACTCTGATTCTTGCCTGTACTGATGCTTAGCGTATATACGTGAAGGTACTTCTGACTTGGCTATTACGTCGCAGTGACGTCTCCGTATCCGCCAGGATCGGGGCGTTACACATATACTTTTGTAGACTCGTTCATGTTTGGATATGTATGTATATTCTAGTTTGTACAAAATATATATATGCCTTGAAGATTAATTATTTTAATGAAAATTAGATTTTCTTATTTTTCATGTTTTAAGAAATTTCATATTGAGCTTGATTACCTATTTTCATGATGATGTGTTTCACATAACTCTTATACACTCACTTTATTTAATGTTTTCTCATGATTTTGTTTTCATGAGTACAATATGTGCTATATAGATTTTGAGTGTTTGGTGATCATGTGATTTACATATTTTTCATGAAATATATTTTTGTTTTATTCCTTACTTGAAGGATTTCGTACTAGTTTACAGTTTTATCTTATAACTAGCTCGTATTCTTCATTTGGTAGAAGTTTCAAACGTGTTATATTATTTTCAAACTTATTTTTGAAAACACTTACCCTTCTAGGGCGGCTGGTTGGGCGACCATGCCTTGTATGCTCATTATTGAAAATCTATTAAAACATGTGCATGAATGGGTGGTAGGAAGTATGAGTTATATACTTGATCTTATTTTGTTTTCAATTGATATCATTGTATCTTTTCAATTGGTATCACTATTGACATTCCTTTTGTATACTCACATATGTTTTTATATATGTATGCTTACATTTCAAATAGTATCAATTTCGATTGATATTTTTTCATACATATGTATTTTATTTGTGCTTACTATATCTCTATATCTTTGAGCATAAATTTTAGTTATGCTAAGCTTGATTCCTTAAATGACTATTATATTTTAATTAATTATTTTTCAATTGGTATCTTATACAAGCTTATGCATCATTTTGTTTGGTATTTCATAAAGAGGGAGAAAATTCATATTTCACCTTTCAATTGGTTTTGTTTACATTTGGTATTTTACTCCCACATTTTATGTTGAAAAATGATTGAAAAATGAAAATTGATTTTTTTTATTTGGTATCATACGCTTCTAATGAAAATCATTTTCAATTGGTATATGTTTCATTATTTTCAATTGGTATATGTTTCATTTTCGATATTGGTATCAAACACATTAAATTGATATTATTCTCTATTTGGTATCTCTATTGTAAAATGAGTTTAGTGTTTAACCAAAAAGATTGGTTTATGTACTTTCAATTGGTTTCTTCAAGTTTGGATTTCAATGTTTTATTTACTTTCAATTGGTATTCTTCAAAAAAAAATTGGTTTACCTATTTGTTTATTTTCAATTGGTATCATGATGCACTAAATTGATATATTTTTTTCAATTGGTATCATAATGTTTTGATTTGATTTCACCCCCTTGTTGATTTTTTTTTTGTTCGAACAAAAAGGGGGAGAACATTGTTTTATTTTACTCCTTTGTTGATGATGACAAAAAAGGGGGAGAACATTGTTTTATTTTACTCCTTTGTTGATGATTGACAAAAAGGGGGAGAAGTATTTGAGTATATATGCATGTTTATTTTATAAGTTTATATCAAAATTTGTTTCATATTGGTATCAAGAGAGTTTGTTTTATATTTTGTTGATATTGGTATCAAGAGCATGGATATTAGTATCAAGAACATATTTTATTATTTTGTTTTGTTGGTATCAAGAACATATTTTTTTATTATTGGTATCAAGAGCTTTTATGATTATCTTTCAATTGGTATCAAGAGCTTTTATTGCTTTTATTGCTTTTATTGATAAGCCTTCAATTGAAATTTTTATAAGTATCAAGAGTAATTATTTAAAGAACATGTTTATTTTAAATTTATATTTTCAATGGTATTTAAGAACATATTTATTTTAGAAAGAGGAAGAAGTAATTTATTTTAAAATTTTGGTATCAAAGTATGTTTATTTCATTATTTTATGCATGTTTATGCATATTCATATTTAACATTCATTGTATATCTTATTGTTTATTACTATGCATGAGTTAAGGGGGAGCTTCTTTGAAGCTTAACTTTAATCCAGGTATATATAACTCTATGAGTTTTGTCATCATCAAAAAGGGGGAGATTGTTGGCCATAGGCCTTCCACTCTAGTTTTGATGATGATTAACTCATGTAGTTATAGTTACTAATAATCTTGTGATATTTAGTTTCAGATATTTAACCAAGATATTAATAGTTGATTAGCTTCAACAAAGGTGTTTTGGAGCTTTCACGTGGTGATTCAAGAGCCGAGCGTCAAGTTCATATCTAGCACTCGTTTGGAGTCAAGCTCGGTGGATCACGTTTGGATCGAGTTGACTTGGAGACGGCACTCTACAAGAAGACCTCGGTTTGTTTTAGAATAGTTAGTTTAGATCCATTGTTAAAGATTAGATAGTGTGGTATGCTCAAGTTCACAACACACACATTTTTATGTTTGGTTTTGGTTTTCGGCTTAACCGTTCTTGGTTTTCATGAAAGGTATTATATCAAAAACAAGTTTACATGGTTTAATGTATATTAGATTTGATCTATATACATGTATGCTTCATATTCTTAGAATAACTTATTTTGATAACCTATTCATGTATTTGGGTTTTGTATTTAAACAAAATTTATTTTCGAAATTAATGTCAAAAACATTAATATATATCCCTTTCCTGTATATTGGATTCTATCCATATATTATATGCTTCAAAGTTGTTTAAGTATCATGTTTTTGTATATACATGTGTTTTGAAAAAATCGGATTTCCATTTCAAAAATACAAGTTTTAGAAAATACGATTTTGGTTTAAGACAAATTTTTCAAGTCACAGAAATGGTTCAAAATGTTTGTAACATGATTTGATTTTTACTCAAACATGTTTGTATTTCAAAGATATAACAAGAACTGAATTTTGTGAAATTTATGTGATTTTATGAAATTATTGAAGTTAAAAAGACCAGTTTTTAAATCCTGAAAATGTCCCTGCCAGGCTCTGGAGGTCGACTGGACGGTCGACTGGATAGTGGTCGGTCGACCGGGCCGGTCGACCGATGTGCACGAGACGTGCACAAAGGCCAAGTTGGCTTGGCCGGTCGACCGTGCGGTCGACCGACTGAAGTCACCCCACTCTCGGGTGGGGGCGGTCGACCGTAAGCTTTGGCCCGGTCGACCGGGCGGTCGACCGACCAGAGAGCAATTGCTCTCTGGATCTGGCACGGTCGACCGGGCGGTCGACCGGAGGGTCAACGGTCGATTTTTTGACCATTGGCCTGTCGACCGGAAGGGCATTCTGGCTCTTTTCAGCTGCCAACGAGCAGATTTTCAAAGGGGCTATAAATACCCCATTTGAGTTAGTTTCAACAAGAATTTCAAGAGCTAAAAATTCTATCTTTCAAAATGTTTATAAAAAGTTTTCAAAAGAGTTTTTAGAGCCAAAAGATCTATCTTCATTTGTTTTAAAAAGGTTGGAAAATTCAAAGAAAAGAAAGTCTTTGGGATTGTTTTTGATCTTCATTTTTATATCAATTCTAGAATTTTCCCAAGAGTTTTTCTTTGTGATTTTGATTTTCAAACTCTTTATTTCTCACACTTGAGCTTATCATTTCTATCCTATGTATAGGATCTTTGTTTAGTGAGAAAAAAATTAGTTTGTGGTCTTTGAGATCACCAAGTTGTAAACCTTCCATTGATTGTGATATCCCTCTAGTGAGAGGTGATTGAGTTGATATCCCTCAAGTGTGAGGTGATAGTGAAAGTGGTATTTGGCTCCCTCTAGTGAGAGGTGGAGTTTGGTTTGGAATCCCTCTAAGTGTAGAGGAGATTGTGGTTGTTGGCTAAGCGCCTATCCCTCTATTGTGAGGTTGATATTGTGGTGGCTTTGTGCCTAACTGATTAGGAAAGATTATGTGTGAAGTTATTGCACAAATATTCAATGAAAGAGGAAAGGTTTAGAGTCAACCTCGGTGCTTAGATCACTTCACAATGTATTTAAGATGGTTAATATATCCTTTCCAATCTCTGCTATAGCAATGGCTATACCGGGTCGATCCTCGAGGAGAGCTCACGTTGGAAGTTTTACGGTTCGGAGTAAAGAAATGAAAACGAAGATTCTTCTTTGTTATTTACACAAATGCAAAAAACATGGAAAAGAAAATAGAAGAAGTGGTTGATTTGTGCATGATGGAAAAGAAATCAAAAGAACTTTGGCGAAGTGTATTGCTTAAGAAAAGAAGCTAGTAAAAAAAGATGTTGGAAAACTTTAGATGAGAAAGTACATGGCTAGCTAACTTTACTTCGCTAACTTACTATACTCAATGGTGATGCTTGATTGCCTCATGTTGATTCATTGGCAATAGAGATTACTTTGCTTGTTTGTTCAAGTACTTTACCGTTTCGAAGATGAGTGTTCTCTTGTTCTTAGCTTGAAGCCTCATATTGATTCATTGGCTCTCTAGATAGATGTTCAATGATGAACTCTAGGATTGGTACTCAAGGGATGCTAAGTTAGAAGAATCAACATTCATTTAAACATTCAAGACATAACAACAAATTAGCTTGAAGTAAAGAAGTTGTTCTACAAGTAGCATATGTTTGGTGATCCATCCATGTTCCATCAAGGCTTTTGTTCTAGACAAGGCTCTAAATGAGGCACACATGAGTCATATGGAGTATGTACAAGCATTCACCAAGGGAAAGCAACTCTACTTCCTTGGTAAGTAAAAGAAACTCTCACAATGCAAGTATAAAGATAAGCAATCATTCAAAGAGATAGAAGTTAGCTATGTAAGTTGTTAGCTAGCCATGCAATAGAAATTTAGCTATCCATTACACAAGTAACGAAGCAACACTTCATGATGTAAAGCAAAGAGAAGTAAAGCAATGAAAATGCAAGAAAGCAAAGTAAGTAAAGCAATGCAAAGTAAAACGTACTAGAGCTTGCAAAGAGAAGACGAAGCTTTGATTAACCCTTGTTACAAGTGATGTCACCTCCTTGATTACAAGCTTTCAACAGCACTCACTCTCTCTCTTTGACAAAATCTCTAGGAGGAAGAAGATGGAGACTAAAACCTAGGAGAAGACTAAAACAAAATACAAGAGTTTCCCTAGTTCTCTCCTCTCTCTTCTCTCTCTTCTCTAGGAGGAAGAAGATGGAGACTAAAACCTAGGAGAAGACTAAAACAAAATACAAGAGTTTCCCTAGTTCTCTCCTCTCTCTTCTCTGCTCTCTCTTGAAGACCCTGGTCCTCTATTTATAGCCCTCAGTGAGAAGGATCTAGATCCCTGGCCGTTGGCGCAAAATCTGGGCTCCAACAGACTCCTAACTGCCGCAGATACGCGGGAAAAACCTGGATTTGGCGGTAAAATCTGGGCCGTTGAGGCCAGATTTTCTGTTGTGAGTTAGTTGCGAGGTTGTTATCCACGTGGCCTTCTGGAAGATCGAGTTGGCGCGCGGATCTCTCCTGATTCTAGATTCAAATCTTGGGCTCTTTTGGGCTTTGAATTAATCTCTTTAATTATTGCTAATTTAAAGAGATTTTTGGGCTTTTTCTCTTTTAAGTTGTGGACCTGCAAAAATAGAGAGAAAAGGATTAAAAATCACATTTTTATATACAATATGCATGGTATGGAAGTGGTAAAATATGCAAATATGTATAACAATCACACCCCCATACCTAGCTTTTGCTCGTCCTCGAGCAAAAAAGAAAGAAAAAGAAAGAAAATCCTAACTAATTTTTTACACCACTTTCGTAGGTGACACGATTGCACTGAGCACGTGCAACAAGCCGTTAAACCTCTAGGTTACCCTAGAGGAGGAGTGTTGTCTCCTGAGGGTTTTCAGCGGATTGCACCCACAAAATCCATAAAGAAAAATAAAAGGGTTAGTGAAAATTTTGATCCATATTTTAAAGATTCTAACTTGAGCTATAGGTTTCAGGTTACTCTAACTTTTCATTCCTCTTATAAGTGTCTATTTGGAGTTTTGTTTTCAATTTAGGTTAAGATTTTTAGGGAAAAGATCAAAAACCGGATTTTGCATCAATCCTAGGATATATACATCTATAAATATGAAGGATCTTTCTTAGACTAAGTTCATTTGTTTACTTATATATAATATATTTTTTTCTTTTTTTTATATACAATGTTTATTTATTTACATTTCCTTAGCATCCTTAGGCTTTCGAGTTTACCCTTATAACGAGTCTCTTACCGATGACTCCCAAACCAGACGGTCTTAGGGCACCAGATGAGAAAACATCCCTCGGGTTCGATGACTCAAGTAAACTAGGCCACGAAGGAATTTAAGGACTTAGCCACCTTTAGGCGTGATCGGTAATGCTTCTTGAGGCATGACTAACCAGCTTAATCAGTGGCTAAGTATTTATTATTTATTTATATACATCTTTTTTTAATACATATTATATATATATTTTTATTATATATATATGTAACTAAAATCACAAAGTCTTTGATTAATCCTTCAATATGTTTAATGTATATATCTAAAGAAAGAATTAAAATTTAGTAATTTTTCTAATCCTTTATTACTTAACCTAAAAAATCTAAGAAAACTCTTCTTTTCAACTTATAATTAGAAATCTTAGTTAAGAGCTTCCTTAATCCCTAAATTTTAAGTTTGATACTTTAAACATGGATCAAGAATTTTCTCTTTTTTTTATATATATTTTTTTATTTTCTAAAAGAAAAGTAAAATCTAAAAAGAAAGTAGAAAATCTATAAGAAAGGTAAAATCTTAAAAAAAAAAAAAAACCTAAAAAGAAATTGAAAATCCTAAAAAATAAAAGGCCTAGAAAGAAAATGAAAAATCCTATGTTAGCATCTACCCCCCATACCTATCTCATGCATTGTCCTCAATGTATGAAAGATGAAATGATGCATGAAATAGGTAAAGGATAAAGCTACTCCCTCTGTCGCTTTGGACCTGCGGTGGAGCTAGGTCCAGCCGACTGTGATCTCCTCAACGCTGCCTCCATACTACCTAGCCGAGAGGATTGCTCCTCTACCTTCTTTCTCAGCCTCACTTGTCCCCTAAAGATTTTCTTCATGCCCTTCCACATGGTGGACATGAAGGTTCGTGACTCAGTTGGGGGGTCCTGCCTCCAGAATTGTGGCTCATCTATCTCCTCCAGGCTTTCCTCCGAAGAGGACTCCACAGGTACATCCTCAGGCTGGGCACTGGGTGTCCAGAGTGCCTGCAAGCAACCATTATATGAGCTTGTGGGTCTCTCTACAATAACAGGCACTCGGTCAAATGTATTAAAGACAGCGTCTGATATGAACTGTTTACACAGACGTGTGATTAAGATTGAATGGGAATGCTTTGGACCCCGAGTGCGGGAGGAATGTTCAAGAATGGCACGGAAGATGGCCCTATTCAAACAGACCGTGTGGTTATGTGTCATTAAATCATGGATTATTTGTAACACGGGTCTGTTAAAGGAAGATTGATGGTCAAGCCCAAAAATGTTGCGTTGGACCCAGCGTCCAATGCAATGAACATTTCGAAAAGTCGTGTTGGCTTTGAGCCCACGGTCCTGAATTGTATAGCGGACCCCCATGATGGGTATGTAATCTAGCAATGGTAAGGGGTCGCTATGGTGGGGATGAATGGGGACATTAGTGATTTCAGTAATGAGTGGAATTGTGACAAGGATGTCACCGAATGGCATGTGTACTACAAATTGGAACGTGTCAAAATTCATAGATGCATGATCAATTGAATTATAAAAAGTAATGACAAGATCAGGGCAATAATATGCATCGTAGTCATTGTTATCATAGACCAAAGAGTACCAATTCCATGCACGTATTCTATCCACAAAGATGTGCCCATACCCCCCATTATCATTCAAAAGTATGGAAAAATCCCTTTCTACAAACAAATTCGGGGCCATGTATGATAATGGAATTAAAGCAAAGGATTTAAGTATGAGAAATCAAACCACCCCCGGAGATCGTGGGGGGAAATCCAAAAACAGATGTGCAGAAGGCACCCGGGACAGAATCTGAAAGAATGGCTCTGGATCTGCCACCAGAAGAATAAATCAGCCGGCCAGAAATTTTTTGGGCGCCAGAAGTGGCCGGAGTGCGGTGGAGCTGCGGCTAAGGATGGGAAATTGCGGCAGTTCAGAGGATCCAGGTGAAGGGAAAAATTTCAGAGGTCGGCTTCGGGAAGAAGGAGTTTAGATCTGAGGGTAAGTCTGTGTTTGAGGGAGGAAGGGTAGGTGAAGAGAGCATTTATAGGGGTAGGTAGAATGACATTTCCAATTTTACCCCTAGGTCAAAGGTATATTGACAAACCTAGGGTAAAGAATTGGAAAATGAAGATGACCCTAGGAAAAGAGGTAAAATCCTAGGAAAAAGTCTCTTATTATTATTATTATTATTTTATTTTTTTTTTATATTTACAAAATTTTATTTACAAAAAATGGTCCCAAAATGATATGCAGGGAAAAACTCGGAAACTATACAGATGGAATGGTCACAGATAAACTGGGTCAAAAAGACCCAATTCATGAACTTCGTGTGACACGGAATCGGTGGTAAGGAATGGCTTTAAACATTGACCGTTCACAGTGAATTTGTTGCCATTATTCGGGTCAAGAATCTCGATCGCACCGTGTGAGAAGACTCTATGTACTATGTATGGTCCTGACCACCTGGTTCTCAATTTACCAGGAAAAAGGTGGAGTCATGAATTGTACAATAGAACCTTTTGTCCTAAGACAAAAATTTTCCGGTGAATGGATCTATCGTGAAAAAGTTTGGTTCTGTGTTTTGTGATCCGAGCATTGTCATATACTTCGTTTCTTAGCTCTTCAAGCTCGGATATCTACAACTTCCTTAAAGCACACCGGCTTTATGCAAATCCAAGTTAAGCTGCTTTAAAGCCCACATAGCTCGGTGTTCTAATTCCACAGGCAAGTGACAAGGTTTTCCAAATATAACTCGATATGGAGACATACCGAGGACAGTCTTGTAAGCGGTCCTATATGCCCATAAGGCATCAGTGAGTTTGATGGACCAATCCTTACGGTTCTGTCCTACAGTTTTCTCCAAAATGAGTTTTATTTGTCTATTCGTGACTTCAACTTGCCCATTGGTTTGAGGATGGTAAGCCGTGGATAATTTGTGAGTAATAGAGTATTTACGCATCAGGGCTTCAAAAGCCCGATTACAAAAATGACTCCCATTATCGCTTATTATCGCACGGGGGGCTCCGAAGCGAGAGATGATGTAGTCTCGAAAAAACTTGATAACAACTTGGTTGTCATTTGTCCTTGTTGGAATTGCTTCAGCCCATTTGGAAACATAATCTACGGCTACCAAAATGTATTGGTTACCATAGGACAGAGGAAAGGGTCCCATAAAGTCGATGCCCCATAAGTCAAAAATTTCGACTTCCAAGATGGGTGTGAGGGGCATCATATCTCTCTGTGTGATACGACCCGTCATTTGACACTTATCACATAGCTTGCAAAAGTATATGCATCCTTAAAGAGAGTGGGCCAGTAGAATCCACTCTGAAGCACTTTCTCAACAGTTTTCCGTGGACCAAAATGTCCACCGCAAGCTAACTTGTGACAAAATGTCAAAACACTCTGATGTTCATCCTCAGGAAGGCACCTACGTATGATTTGGTCAGGACAATATTTGAATAAATACGGTTCATCCCAAAAGAAGAACCGCATTTGACGCATGAAACGGTGTTTTTCCTGGCCTGACCAATGAGAAGGTATTTGCCTGGTAGCAAGGTAATTCACTATGTCAGCATACCAGGGCTCTCCACACATCTCAAAAATATGCTCGTCAGGAAAATCATCATTAATCGGTATTCTCTCTTTAGGTGCATTGGGATTCTTGACAAATGATCAGCTACCACGTTCTCAACGCCCTTTTTATCTTTAATCTCCAAATCAAACTCTTGCAAAAGAAGTATCCATCGAATCAGTCTTGCCTTAGCATCCTTCTTTTGCATTAAGTATTTTAGGGTGGAGTGATCAGTGAAAATAATAGTCCTGGACCCTAGCAGATATTGACGAAATTTCTCCAACGTAAAGACAACTGCTAAAAATTCCTTTTCAGTAGTTGTATAATTGAGTTGGGCTTCATTCAGCGTTTTGCTAGCATAATAGATTACGTGTTGCCTATTATCAATACGCTGTCCTAAAACGGCGCCTATAGCAAAGTCAGAGGCATCACACATAATCTCAAAAGGCTTGGTCCAATCTGGTGCAGAGATGATCGGTGCTGAGACAAGTCTACTTTTAAGCTCTTTTCACGATTTTTGACATTCCTCATCAAATATAAAGGGTACATCCTTTCCTAAGAGATTTGTTAAGGGTCTTGCAATGTTGCTAAACCCTTGAATAAATCGCCTATAGAAGCCGGCGTGCCCTAAAAATGATCTAATGTCCTTTAAGCATGTTGGTTCAGTGAGCTTCGTTATGACTTCCACTTTAGACTTGTCCACCTCGATTCCTATTCTTGATACCTTGTGCCCAAGTACGATTCCTTGCTTGACCATAAAGTGACACTTTTCCTAATTAAGTGTTAAATTTTCTCCATACAGCGTTATAACACCAACTTCAAATGGTACAAGCATTGCTCAAAGGAATCCCCATAAATCGAAAAATCATCCATGAAAATTTCCAAAAATTTCTCCACCATGTCCGAAAAAAGGCTCAACATGCAACGTTGAAACGTTGCAGGAGCATTGCATAAACCGAAGGGCATCCTTCGGTAAGCAAATGTTCCAAAAGGACAGGTGAAGGTAGTCTTATCTTGGTCCTCGGGAGCAATTGGGATTTGATTATATCCTGAATATCCATCCAGGAAACAGTAATACTCGTGTCCCGCCAATCTCTCAAGCATTTGATCAATGAAAGGAAGTGAAAAGTGGTCTTTACGTGTGGCAGTGTTCAGTTTCCTGTAATCAATACAAACTCGAATCTTCGTTGGAAGACGTGTTTGTATTAATTCTTTATTCTCATTTTCCACCACAGTAAATCCTGCTTTCTTAGGCACAGCGTGAACTGGACTTACCCATTGACTATCAGATATGGGATAGATAATCCCATTGTCTAATAGTTTCAAAATCTCAGATCTAACAGCTTCTTGCATAATTGGGTTAAGTCTACGCTGTGGGTCTCGTTTAGGCTTGGCATCTTCCGTCAAATGAATCCTATGTTGAACAATGGAAGGACTAATCCCCTTGATATCAGCCATGGTCCAACCAATGGCTTCTCTATTCTTCCTTAACACAGTCAGAAGGTCCTCTTCTTGTGTTTAGTGAGATTGGATACAATTATTACAGGAAAGGATTTCTTCTCATCCAAGTACTTGTACTTGAGATGGTCGGGAAGAACCTTAAGCTCAGCAGAAGGGACCGGATCTATCAATAGTTGCTCATGGTGCAAGGGAAGAATAGGGGTGGCATTAGTAGTCCTTTCAACATTTGATCCAACAATCTGATCAAGGTTGAAGTCATCTGACTCCAACTCAAATTCCTCTTCAGACTCATACTCAACCTCCTCAACATGTTCGCTGGTTAACCCCTCTATCAAGTTCGCTTCGAAAGAGTCACTGTCCAACTCCCTTGGCTGCTTTCCCAGATGGAAAACATTCACCTCCTTTGTCATATCTCCGAACGTTAGACGCATCGATCCATTTCGGCAGTTGATGATCGCATTCGCTGTGGCTAAGAAAGGACGTCCGAGAATGATGGGTGTCTATGCTCTGTGATTTTGTACGGGTTGTGTTTCAAGAACAACAAAGTCTACGGGGTAAATGAATTCCCCGACCCGTGTTAAAACATCTGTAATCTCCCTTGGGAATCTTTACAGAGCGGTCAGCCAATTGGATAGTCATCTGGGTTGGACGAAGGTTGCCTAACCCTAACTGCTGATACACGAAAAAGGGGAGAAGATTGATGCTCGCGCCCAAGTCTAGCAAAGCCCTATTTATGGTGGTCTGCCCTATGATGCAAGAAATGGTTGGGCTCCCTGGATCTTTGTATTTCACAGGGATTGGACCATTGAGCAGTTCACTTATGTTGGAAGCCAAGAAGACTTTTTTAGGGACATTTGCTTTTCTCTTTTTGGTACACATCTTTTAGAAACTTGGCGTAGGATGGGACTTATTGAATAGCATCAAGGAGATGGACATTGATTTGTACTTGGTTGAATATCTCTCTTATCTTCTCCATGTGAGCATTCATCTTATGATTTGTGAGCCTATTTGGGAATGGGACAACAGGCTTATATGTTTGCTCATCAACTTTCTCTTTTCCTTTAGACTGGGAAGTGGATGGTTGTGTGCTTGAAGAAGGACTATCTTGCATGGGTTGGATTGGAACAGAAGGTGGTGACACAGATTTGGGAGACTGAGTTGAAACCTTATTATCTACATGTTTCCCAGATCTAAGGATTTGAATGGCTTGGCATTGGCTGGGTCCCAAGTCTTCAACTTCGTACAGAGGAAAATGGGCTTTGGGATTTGGTACTGGTTGGCTAGGTAACATTCCTTTTTGGCGTTCAGTCAGAGAGTTAGCCAACTGCCCTATCTAGATTTGCAATTTATTCATGTCCTGCTGCTGATTGTTCATCATTGAAGCTTGGGTCTTAGATAAGGTCTCTATCATTTTCTCCAAATCAGAAATTCTCTTGTCTGAAGGATTGGGTGGTGGATGATGCTGATACTGGGGCTGAAAATTTGCTTGGTAAGGCACAGGATTTTGGTATGACTGAAATCTGGGTGGACTCTGGTATGAATGAACATTTGGTGGGTTCTGGTGGTAAGTCGGTGGATGAGACTGAGCAGGGTATTGTTGTGGAAATGGTTGTCTCGGCTGCTCAGGACCAGACTGACTCCAAGAAAAATTAGGATGGTTTCGCCATCCTGGATTATAGGTTTTGGAGTAAGGATTGTAAGTGGGTCTGGTGTACGCGGCATTCGTACTCTCCTGAAACATTTGAGTTTGATAAACTGGACACTCCTCAAACAGATAATTCAGATCATGGCAGTAGGTACAACCCGGATTAACCATAGGTGTTGGGTTGACCTGATTAACAGCAGAATTTTCCCTGGACTCTAGCAACTCAATCCTCTTCATCAATTGGGTTATTTTAGCTTCTGCAGCTATTGAGGATTCTATGGAGTGTAAACCAGTTCTGAAATTTGTGGGTGTAGGTTTCTCAGTACATGACTCCCACTGGACTGTCTTTTCAGCTAGGGCTTCAAAAAGATCCCAACCCTGATCTTCATCCTTCTTTAAGAATTCTCCTTGACACATGGTTTCAAGGAGCGTCTTAGTCTGATAATCAAGCCCATCATAGATAATCTGGCACTGGCGCCATTTTTCTATACCGTGATGGGGACACAGGGCTACTAGGTCTTTAAAGCGCTCAAAGTACTTCCAAAACGGTTCATTTGCTTCTTTTTTGAATTGCATTATATTCTTCCTCATAAGGGTTGTCTTATGGATAGGATAAAACTTTTTAAGAAAGACCTTAATGAAATCATCCCAAGAAGAAATTGAGCTGACTGAGAGATTATAAAGCCACTTCTTAGCAATATCCTTAAGTGCGAAAGGTATAAACCTAAGTCTGACAGCATCTTCATTCAACTGGGAAATTCTCATCATAAGGCATACTTCTTCAAACTCTCGAATGAAGAAGTATGCATCCTCAGATTCAAGGCCATGGAATCGTGGAAGAGTGTTTATGAACTGGGGCTTTAACTCAAAGTTACTTCCATTTGTGTTTGGGAGGAGAATGCAAGATGGAAGTGATGTGCGAATCGGATAGAACTTGTCTTGCAACGAAACGTTGTTGGTCATGATTGGAATTGTGTCGAGTGGTGGTGTATGTGCCAGTGTAGAGATTCTCACAAGCCTAGCAGAATTCGGATCTCGATACCACTCTTGCATACAATTACACAATCAACGTGCACCGATCACATAGGCGAAAAATGAAAAATAACAAACAAGAAAAAAGAAAAATCAATCCAAGCTTTCTAGGTTTCCTGGACCTAGACGACTCCTAACTTTAGATTGTCCACAGGAGGTTTGGTGTAGACTTTGACTATAAGCAAATCAGCCAGGGAAGGTCAAGGTTGGTGGGAGGTTTTCCGTCAGAGACGTTCCTTAATTAAGTAACCAGCAACCTTCGGGCTTTCGGCCCTCAACCCCTTTCCTAGACACTGATTTTACAAAAGTCACTTTCCAACACTTTTTCCCCTTAGGATAATCTCCTAAGTGAGTCCGGATGTCCCTAGGGCCAGCGTCTAGCAATTTTTATTTAGAAGCTTAGGATTGTGAGTGCTTGGGAAAATGATTTGTGGGCTAAGGAAAGGGTGATAAAATCCCCACCTTATCTTTTTTATGGGTAATGCCCTTAAAGTTGATTTGTGCAAGTGTACGATATAACAAACAAGGTTCACTCAAAACTTAATTAAATCAAACAAAGAGTGAGTCCTAGTCTATATGCTATGCTTACGTACCTTGCCTCCAGCACTCTTCAATAGTAAATGTAAAGGAATTGAAAGACACGTGCCTAGAATGCAAATGTCTAAACAATTTTTTTAACTTTGCAACAAATTTTTACTGTTGATTAGCAGATATAAGGTGAAGCATACAAGATTTTATGTATTGCAGCAGCTGTATTTTGCAGAGAAGCAAGCCCTGCAGAAAAGTGGTCAGTAGTCAACTCCTCCTTGCCGCAATTCTGCGGCAAAAACTCAGAATTTGCGGCAATTCAGAGGGATCCTGGTCTCTGCTTTCGAGAACAGAGGCCCAGGTCCACTTATATGTTTCTGCAATGCAAAATTCCTGTTTTTTCAACCTGTAACTTGCAACAGAGAAGAAGATTCATTTAGTTCTTCACTTGAAATAAAAAACCGTGCTCTCCCCGGCAACGGCGCCAAAAAAATTGATTAGGAAAAGATTATGTGTGAAGTTATTGCACAAATATTCAATGAAAGAGGAAAGGTTTAGAGTCAACCTCAGTGCTTAGATCACTTCACAATGTATTTAAGATGGTTAATATATCCTTTCCAATCTCCGCTATAGCAATAGCTATACCGGGTCGATCCTCGAGGAGAGCTCACGTTGAAAGTTTTACGGTTCGGAGTGAAGAAATGAAAACGAAGATTCTTCTTTGTTATTTACACAAATGCAAAAAACATGAAAAAGAAAATAGAAGAAGTGGTTGATTTGTGCATGATAGAAAAGAAATCAAAAGAACTTTGGCGAAGTGTATTGCTTAAGAAAAAAAGCTAGTAAAAAAGATGTTGGAAAACTTTAGATGAGAAAGTATATGGCTAGCTAACTTTACTTCGCTAACTTACTATACTCAATGGTGATGCTTGATTGCCTCATGTTGATTCATTGACAATAGAGATTACTTTGCTTGTTTGTTCAAGTACTTTACCGTTTCGAAGATGAGTGTTCTGTTGTTCTTAGCTTGAAGCCTCATATTGATTCATTGGCTCTCTACATAGATGTTCAATGATGAACTCTAGGATTGGTACTCAAGGGATGCTAAGTTAGAAGAATCAACATTCATTTAAACATTCAAGACATAACAACAAATTAGCTTGAAGTAAAGAAGTTGTTCTACAAGTAGCATATGTTTGGTGATCCATCTCCATGTTCCATCAAGGCTCTTGTTCTAGACAAGGCTCTAAATGAGGCACACATGAGTCATATGGAGTATGTACAAGCATTCACCAAGGGAAAGCAACTCTACTTCCTTGGTAAGTAAAAGAAACTCTCACAATGCAAGTATAAAGATAAGCAATCATTCAAAGAGATAGAAGTTAGCTATGTAAGTTGTTAGCTAGCCATGCAATAGAAATTTAGCTATCCATTACATAAGTAACGAAGCAACACTTCATGATGTAAAGCAAAGAGAAGTAAAGCAATGAAAATGCAAGAAAGCAAAGTAAGTAAAGCAATGCAAAGTAAAACGTACTAGAGCTTGTAAAGAGAAGACGAAGCTTTGATTAACCCTTGTTACAAGTGATGTCACCTCCTTGATTACAAGCTTTCAACAGCACTCACTCTCTCTCTTTGACAAAATCTCTAGGAGGAAGAAGATGGAGACTAAAACCTAGGAGAAGACTAAAACAAAATACAAGAGTTTCCCTAGTTCTCTCCTCTCTCTTCTCTCTCTTCTCTAGGAGGAAGAAGATGGAGACTAAAACCTAGGAGAAGACTAAAACAAAATACAAGAGTTTCCCTAGTTCTCTCCTCTCTCTTCTCTGCTCTCTCTTGAAGACCCTGGTCCTCTATTTATAGCCCTCAGTGAGAAGGATCTAGAGCCCTGGCCGTTGGCGCAAAATCTGGGCTCCAACAGACTCCTAACTGCCGCAGATACGCGGGAAAAACCTGGATTTGGCGGCAAAATCTGGGCCGTTGAGGCCAGATTTTCTGTTGTGAGTTAGTTGCGAGGTTGTTATCCACGTGGCCTTCTGGAAGATCGAGTTGGCGCGCGGATCTCTCCTGATTCTAGATTCAAATCTTGAGCTCTTTTGGGCTTTGAATTAATCTCTTTAATTATTGCTAATTTAAAGAGATTTTTGGGCTTTTTCTCTTTTAAGTTGTGGACCTGCAAAAATAGAGAGAAAAGGATTAAAAATCACATTTTTATATACAATATGCATGGTATGGAAGTGGTAAAATATGCAAATATGTATAACAATCACTAACCTCTAAGTGTAGAAGTTGTGTTGTATTTGAGAGAGGAGTTGTGTACTCCCGATTATTGTATTGCCCAAAATCCTCAGTGGAGGTTACCCGTGTGGGAAGTCCTGTGTGGACGAGTTAGTGGAAATCCTTCTGTGTGAAGGCGGGGATGTAGAGCTGTGTGCTTGAACCTCGAAACATATCTTGGTGTTTGCGATTGATCCACTTTCTCTAACTCTCTCTTATATTGTGCCTTGCATTGATTCATATTGTCATATCACACTTATATGCTTGGTTGTGTTTGTTTGTGTGCCTCACTTGTGTTTAACCACGAGAGCTTCATATAGCACCTCAACTCTTATTCAGAGGAATCAAGATGAGTTAGTTCAGAGCCCTTCACCAGGAATTCGGCTACACTCGTTGGTTACACTAAGTGTGTTGCATTAAGTTTTTAATTCCGCATTATTGTTCATTAGATTAGCCGTACACCTATTCACCCCCCTCTAGGTGTACTTTCAACATGATGGTGGTTGTCAAGTGGTCCTAACTCGATAGAAGATAAGAGAGTAATAGAAGAGCTTTGTCACTTCTTTTAACCTTACCTCCAGAGCCAACAAGTCGGTCAAAATCCTATTGAAAGCATTTAGACCTTGTAGAATAGGCATAATTTCCTTTATCTGAATGTTGTATAACTGCTTCTTCATGAAGAGCTTACTAGACAAACTCTTCATCATATAAAGGCTCTCCAGCCTACACCAAAGACCAGCAGTTATCTCCCGTTCATGACGTTGTAGAGGACCTTATCTGATAGATATAGTATGATCATCCCCTTTGCGCGAAAGTCGATGTCATTCTACTCATCACCCTCCATCTTCGATGACTTCTTCTCAATACCAAGTAGGGTCTTGTGTGTGCCCTCCTTCATGAGCAATAACAATATTTGCATCTTCTACAATAAGAAGTTGGATTTTCTGTCAAATTTCTCCATCTCGAACTTGGTAGTTGTGGTTATGATACCAATTGTTGTGAAAATGCCGACACAACAGAGAATAACACTGAGTGGGAGACTCGGTAGCGAAAGCGTAGAAGTGATCTACCACTAGCAAGTAATAAAAACTAATCATCACAAAACACAAGAACATCGGATTTAACATGGTCAACAAGTGTGCTTCGTCCACGGGGAGGAAAGGAGAAATTATATTGAAAATAAAGAAAAAAAATATAAGAGTTACAAGGATACATCTCTCACACAACTCCCAGTGGTGGAAAATAGATTTTCTATTGACTTACCTTCAAAGGCCAACACAAAAGGGTTTATATAACTTCTAGGACCATATTAGTCCAACACAAATTCCATCAATACAAATAGCACTGCCTCAGAGAAAAAAGGAAACTCAAATCTAACATGAACTGGAAACAGAATCCGAAAAACTGTCAGAATAACCCTTAATTGACTAACTCACATTATTAGTCGACTAGTTCTGATCATTAATCGACTATATAGTCGACTACAGAGATTATTTCACTCTCTATTGTGCCACATTAGTCGACTATTATGTTGCTGTTAGTCGACTAATCTGCATTAGTCGACTACCCTTGACTATTAGCCGACTAGCCTGGGCATAAACTCTGCACACCTATTTGTCTTGATCTCTGAAGCTTGTAACCACCTTCACCTGAACCTGAATTCTTCTCCACTTAATATGAGGCACCAAAATGCTAACAAAAACAAAAACCTGAATTCTTCTCAATTATACAATAATCATGATAGTATATAGTCTTTATTTGAAAATTTCCTAAAATTCTATAAATATCGGGTCCTACTCTATTGCTTGTTGATTGTCAAAAAATAAAGAGTTTAGAAAGATGTTATCTGAGTAGGTTTGTATCTCTGACTTCTCGTAATTTAACCCCAGTAGAAAAGGCTACACAGGTCGAATCCACAGAGAAGAATGCAATGCAAGCGTTTCAGTACTGTTCTTAGAGCAATGTTCTTTTCTAATTGAGAAACTAAAAAATAAAAAAGAAAAGAAAAGAAAAAATGTTTATTTGGTTTTGTTTTTGTTTTTGAAAATTTTAAGAAAAGAGAAACTTAAAATATAGTTGAAAAGAAAACTAGGGTTTCAAAACTAGGGTTTTGAAAAACTAATTTTTCTAATGAGAATAAGGAAAAAAGATTTAGTTGGTGATTGAGTTGGAACCTCACAGAAAAATACAGAATTTTAGAACTTAAGAATAGATAGTACAATGTACTCAATTCTACCGCTATAGTAAGTGGCTGTGTAGGTAGTGATCCACAAGGAGAGACTAGCGATAGAAGCGCGTTGTAAGTTTTCTTTAGTTTACTAAAAATTGTTAAAAGTTCTTCTCTTGTTCTTGTAAAGAAAAGAAAAAAGAGTTATTGTTAAGTTAAGAAGAAAGTGGTAGATTGAGAAGGTGGAGAAAATAAAAAATGGGTTTATACAATAAGTGTGAAAATAGTAAAGAGTTGATATTTTTGAAGTCATTTTCTAAACCTAAAAATGAGAATAGAGAAAAGCTAAATAAAACACTTTCGGCACCTGCTTACCTTTGGTCCGTATCGACGATGTACCTTGGCTTGAAGGCAATCGAAGCATGACAGATGGGATCTTTCCCACTCCAGTTCTAAACTACGAAATGAAGGAGCAAGTTATACTAACATAGAAATGGCTATCAATCACCATAAATCATCAACGACACTTGCAAGGGTAAGGCAACTTTGAGGCTATCAGAGTAATTTGGATTCACAGACATAGAAGAGAAAGTAGAAGATAAATAAGAATAAAGAATAAAAGAAAATTTTGATTCGATTCAAATAACAATGAAAGAAATAATACTTACTTGCACCGATGTCACCCTCAGAGCAAGCTTCACTCTCATTCCTCCATGAAACTCTCCTGTCTTCTCAGTTACATAAATAAAATGAAAATTACATAAAAGAAAACTAAAAATTCTAAGTTACAGACTACAAAATAGCCTAATCTATACTCTCTACTGAATTATTTTTTCTGGCCTCAGAATTTGCAGATATTTATAGGAAAAACACAATAGGGGAGAGCGCCTAAGATAGGGGGAGAAAACGCTCCCCGTATCTCAACTGAAATGCAGTGGATCCGCAAGAAATGCAACGGATCCACAGCTGTTTTGTGGCCATATGGCCAGATCCGGGGGGTGCAGGTCTATGGTTTGATGTTTCATCCATTTATCCATTTAGTTTCTCGATTTGAGTTATACATTTGACGATATTAGTATTGATTTTTAGCTAATCGAAATGGATTCATAAAAATTCAAATTTAACCGATTTTCATTTAGTGTTATCTCCCTAATTTGCTTTAATTTTCAGCTGTACATTTGCCCTCATCCTTGATTTTGATTTAATCTAAATTTCAGTGAGCTTTTGAGCTCGTTTTCTCTCCTCTTTCATTAGTAAAGGCCCTGCAAATATTTAGAAAAAAAGATAATTAAATAGCAGAGTTTATTAAACAAAATAATATGGGAATGTGATGATAAATATGCAATATTGGCAACCAATCACACCTCCACGCCTATCTTTTGCTCGTCCTCGAGCAAAATAAAACTATCAATTTTCGTAGGAATCACGATTGCACTTAGCATGTGCAACAAGCCGTTAAACCTCTACGTTACCCCTAGAGGACGAGCTTTATTTCGTGAGGGTTTTTAGTGGATTACACCACAAAATTTATTAAAAAAATAAAGTGTTAGTATTTTCGAAAAATATTCTGAAAGAAAGAAAATATTTGAAGTATTATTGTAAGAGTTCAAGTAAACTATAAGTTATAGGAAAATCAAAAATTTTCATTTCTAAACTTAGTCTCTCTTCAAAAACTTGTTATCAATCAAGGTAAGGAATCAAACTATATTTCTCATCTAGTCTATTACTTCATATGCATCTTCGTGACCGTGAAATTTTGACTCGGGATTCTTTAACTCTAACTTTTATGCCTTTTTTTATATTTTTGGTGGTATTATTCTTTAGTTCTATTAAGCTTTTTAATCTACCCATGTAACGAGCATTTAGTCAGTGACACCCAAACCGGACGATCTTAGGGCACCAAGTGAGAAAACATCCCAAGGACTTAAGAACTCGAGCAAATAAGGTCACAAAACCAAGGATTTTATTAAATGGACCACTTTTAGACATGAATACTTATGCTTTATGAGGCACAAATACCCAGCTTAATCAGAGAATTTTTGATATATATAAAATTTTTTTTTTTTTTTATAACACATAAGAATCTTTATTTTTGAATCCTAAGTGTGTAAGTTTATAAAGCATGCATATTTCATCAAGACTAAATTATTTTTTCAAATTTTCTTCCTAACCCTAGAAATCAAACAAATAATCTTATTTTGATCAAGTATAAGAAATTCTAATTATGATTCTCCTATTTCTTAAAATTAACTTAATTTCTTACAGAAAAGGTCAAAATATTGTTTCTCTTTTCAAAATAAAAGCCAAAAAATATTTTTTAATAAAAAGAAAATCTATGCTAAGTTAGAATCCTTCCCCACACATGTCTCATGCATTGTCCTTAATGTATGAATGAATGCATAAATGCATGAAAAAGAAAGAAAAAAAAGAAAAATGTTACCTCAAGGTGGTGATTCCTGTGGTGGTCGAATTGGGTCAAGTGTTGCTACCAATTAAGATAATGTGGTCGTTCACAGAACCCACCTTTATTGACCTCTTTTCTATTTACATAATTATAATCCCCGATATGAATATGATCATAAAAGATCCTATCATGAAAATTATTCCATTTACATGACCAGTCTTGAAAAATCATCACGAAATCATCATGGTCTATACCTATGTCTAACAAAAGAATGTGACTTGGTGGAATGGTTGACTTAGGTTCAAGAGTGATAGGTTCGGGAACCATTACTAACTCAGAAAAATCAACTTAGAGTTCGAGAGTCAGTTTTAGTTTAAGAGTTGAGTCCAAATCAAAGAATTTATTTTACATTCTTTTCCCATCAATGAAATGTGACTATCCCAAAGAGGTGGTTCAATTTCAAAATCTATGGATACAAGAATCAATGTTGGTTTGGAAAATGGGTCCAACTTGGGTAAGGATACTAGAGTCAATATAGATATAAAAATTGAAATTGAATCACAAAGTTGTAGGTCGGGGTCACATTCATATTTAAGTTCAATTTCATTGAAATAAAAACTTGCCAATTTATCAATGGGTTGATATTAGTCAAGTTCAAGCTTTTGTGATGAAATTGACTCTTGGTTAAAGTCTCCAAGGCATCATGATTCTTCGTTCTTATCAATATAGTTAGGGCAATCGGGAATGGTCTAACATGTGTTAGGTAGATTTTCCTCATTCTTATCTTTCACTATATTGATCAAATGACTCATTTGTACTTTTAGCCTATTGAGAGATTAGAAAAAATAATTTTTGGACTGAATCAGATTTTTCATGCTCCTATCTAAGTCTGTAGGTTCTTCTTCTTATGGTGGGACTTAAAAAAAGAGTAAGGATCTTGGATTTGAAAATCTTGATAGGTTTGTGGGTCCTTAGGGTTTTGGTTTTGATGTGTGGACTCAAGCAAGGCTTCATAACTCTTTTTTAAATCTGATTTTTCTTCTATAGGTTGATTTTGTAAAGGAGTATATGAAGGTAGATGTTGGTAAAGTTTTTGACTATATGACCCGGGGGAGTTGTATCCCCACTCTCTATGAAGAGTGTTGATGATGGTTCCAGTCTTTTTCATAATGTTGGGACTGGGACATATATTGAATCGGATAAGACCAATCCGGCATATTTGGTTGGTTAAAGTTATGATATACCGGGTTGGTAATATCCGAGTCAAAAGAGGTCGGTATGAAGTATGGATCACTATATTCATTGGAATAATTACAATTGTAATCCATATCACAAAGACGTCAAAAAAACAAAAACAAAAAAAAGCAAACCAACAAACAAAAAAGAAAGAAAAATCTAGCCTAAGTTAGGGTAGACCTTAGACGTAAACGACTCCTTACTGGTTGACTGTCCACAAGGGGGTATATTACAGAATATGACCACAAGTTAATCGGCCAGATAGGGGCAAGGCCAGTGGGAGGTATCCGTGCCTAAGGAATGAGCTTAATTATGCCAAACCACTATTCTTCAAGGTTTCATCTTTTAATCCCTAACCTTTAACACCGATTTGACAAGAGTCAAATTTTAATCAACTTTCCCCTTAGGTCAATGGGCCAACGTCTACTCAGTTTTAAGTTAGGCTTGGTTTAGTGAGTGAGGAGATTATTTGTGGGCCAAGGGAGGGTAATGACATCCCCACCTTATCTTGTTTACAGGACAAGACTTTAATTCAGTTTAGTGCAGTGTACATGTATATAGTAAAAAAGTAACACTCAAGTAATATTTCATATAAGAATGAACTTATACTAAATGCTATGCACCCATATCTTGGCTCCAGCACTCTTCAATAGTAAATAGAAAATGTAACGAAATAGACACGTGCCTAAATGCAAAGTCTAAACCATTTTTAGCATTTACAATCAACCATTTACTGTTGAGTTAGGCAATATGTGCAGAGTATATTAAATGAGAAACTAAAGCATGCATAAGCTAAATATTTGAAGTTCAGTCATCCTACAAAAAGGCTAAATGAGTAGTCCTCTCAGATTGCCACGTTTGCGCGGGAATACGGAGGTCTTCTGGACTCTGTTTTTTAGAGCAGAGTCCACAGACACTATATGTCTTCTGTAGCTCTAGTTTCCTTGATTTCATTCACTGCACATCAAGAACAGAGAAGAAAGTAAACCAAAATAGTAAACAAAAAGAGAGTTACTTACCGTTTCTCTCTGACAACGGCGCCAAAATTAGATTGAGTTGGAACCTGCATAGAAAAATATAGAATTTCAGAACTTACGAATAAATAGTGTAAGGTACTCAATTCTACCGCTATAGCAAGTGGCTATGCAGGTAGTGATCCACAAGGAGGGACTAGCGATAGAAGTGCGTTGTAAGTTTTCTTTTAGTTTACTAAAAATTAAAGTTCTTCTCTTGTTCTTGTAAAGAAAAGGAAAAAAAGTTATTGTTAAGTTAAGAAGAAAGTGGTAGATTGAGAAGGTGGAGAAAATAAAAAATGAGGTTATACAAAAAAAAAAGTGAAAATAGTAAAGAGTTAGTATTTTTGAAGTCATTTTCTAAACCTAGAAATGAGAATAAAGAAAAGCTAAATAAAACGCTTACCTCTTTGCTTATCTTTGATATGTATCGATGATGTGCCTTGGCTTGAAGGCGATCGAAGCATGACAGATGGGATCTTTCCCACTCCCGTTCTAAACTATTAAATAAAGGAGCAAATTACACTAACATAGAAATGGTTATCCATCATCATAAGACATCAATGGTACTTACAAGGCAAGGCAATTTCGAGACTATCAGAGTCATTTGGATTCACAAATATAGAAGAGGGGAGTAGAAGAAAAATAAGAATAAAGAAGAAAGAAAACTTTGATTCGATTCAAATAATAATGGAAAAAAAGACTTACTTACACTGGTGTCACCCTCAGGACAAGTTTCACTCTCATTCCTCCATGAAACTCTCTCTCCTCTCAGTTATATAAATAAAATAAAAATAATATAAAAGAAAACTAAAAATCCTATGTTACAGACTACAGAATAGCCTAATATATACTCTCTGCTAAATCATTTTTTCTGGCCTCAGAATTTGCAGGCGTTTATAGTAAAAATATAATAGGGGAGAGCGTCTGAAGATAGGGGGAGCTAACGCTCCCCATATCTCAACAGAATTGCGGATTCGTAAGAAATGCGGCGATCCGTGGCAGTTTTGTGGCCAGATGGCCAGATCCAATGGGTGCAGGTCCTTGGTTTGATACTTCATCCGTTTATCATTTAGTTTCTCGATTTAAGCTATAGATTTAACGATATCAGTGTTGATCTTCAGCTAACCAAAATGGATTTATAAAAATCTGAATTTAATTGGTTTTCATTTGGTGTTGTCTCCATAATTTGCTATGATCTTTGGCTGAACATTTACTTTCATCCTTGATTTTAATTTAATCTGAATTTCAGTAAGCTTTTGGCCTAGTTTTCTCTCCGATTTTATTTAGTAAAGGCGCTGCAAATAATTAGACAAAAAGATAATTAAATAGCAAAGTTTATTAAACAAAATAATATGAGAATATGATGATAATATGCAATATTGGCGACTGACCAGTTGGCTTTTAAAGTAAGAAAAAAGATTCAAGCTTGCTAATCATCTATCACCACTAACTTACTAATCTTTCAAAGATAATTGTTTCACTTTGGATCATAAGTAAAAAATAGTATCTTGGAGTTTGTATAAGATTCAAGAGAGATACATAAGATGGAAAGAAAAACTCTATTTGAAATAACACGAGCGAAAATTCAACACTAAACTATCAAGGCAATCCAAGCATAGAATAAGAAAAATCATTGAATAATATTAGCAAATATAAATTTAATTGCCCATCCTCATGTGCCTTCAGGAATATTCGCTTATTCGCAAGGCTTGAGTTTAAGCATACATATGATTCAATCATGTTATCTAGCAATGATTAGAAGTAGTGGTGAGCAGAGATTTGAAAACCATGAAGAAGAATTAGTTACACATGATTAAAGCTAAGTAAAAGATGGTAGATGAAACAAAAGATTGCATAATTAAAAGGAAAGCAGTAAATAATAAAAGAGATTGAAAAGAAGAATAAAAACCTTATATTGATCTGTCACTTCTAATTACAATAGCTCTTTCCCTCTTGCAAAATCATTTTTGATCTAAAACCTGAAAAACTAAAACTGAAATTCGGAAGAAAAAGCAACTAAAGAAAAACTCTAATTATTGATCTCTGCTTTCTTTCTTTGCCTCTGCCTCTGCTAGGGTATTATAGAAAAACTCAAGGGATATTCCAAATCAAAGTCGCACACGAACCGCCAATCCAACGACCTAAAAGAAGCTCGCTGTTCTAATTCAACAGGTAGGTGACAAGCCTTTTCAAAGACTACCTATAAAAAACACACCTAAAATAAATCAATTTGAAAGCGGTCCTATATGCCCATAAGGCATCTAGCAATGTGGGGACTAATCTTTCCGATTTTGACTCACAATTTTCTTCAAGATTAGTTTAATTTGTCTATTCGAGACTTCTACTTGCCCACTAGTTTAAGAATGATATGGTATAGATAATTTGTGTGTTATGGCATATTTCCGCATAAAATCTTCAAAAGTTCTATTGCAAAAATGAGTGTCATTATCGCTGATTATCGCCCTAGAGGTTCCAAAGTGAGAGATTTAAGAACTTGACAATAACCTAGTTATCATTCATTTTGCTAGGAATGACTACAACTCACTTAGACATGTAGTCCACAGCAACCAAGATGTATTGGTTTCCAAATGAACTAGGGAAAGGACCCATAAAGTCAATGCCCCAAACATTAAAAAATTCTATTTTTAGAATTGAGTTGACGAGCATCATGTTATGCTTGAAAATCCTACCAACCATGATCTAGGGCACGTCTTGCAAAATTCAAAGGCATCATTGAATAAAGTGGGCCAATAGAATCCACTTTCTATCACTTTTTCAGCAGTTTTATGAGAATTAAATTGTCCACTACATGCAAACTCATGACAGAAAGAAAGAACACTCTTAACTTCCTTGTCGGGGATACATCTCCTAGTGATTTGGTCGGAACAATACTTAAAAAGATATGGTTCCTCCCAAAAGAAATACCATATTGAGATAAAAACCAGTAGACATCTTGTTTCGTTCAATGAGATGGTGTTTGATTTATGACTAAGTAGTTAATTATGTCGGCAAATAATAGTTTCCTAAAGATAGCTAAGAGTTGTTCATCAGAAAAGTAGTCTTTTATCAGTACTTCATTGTGAGGAGCGTTAGGATACAAGAGAGATAATCAGTGACTACATTTTCTACACCTTTTTGTCTCGAATTTAGAGATCAAATTCTTGAAGAGGAGGATCCAGCGAATGAGTCAGGCCTTGGCATCTTTTTTAAGCATTAGGTACTTAAGCGCAGAATGATCGGTGAAGACGATGGTTTTTGTCCAAAGTAGGTATGGTCCAAATTTCTCTAAAGCAAATATTACAGCCAAAAATTCCTTCTCAGTTGTAGTGTAGTTCATTTGGCATTGTTGGGAATCCTACTTGAGTAGTAGATCACATACTGCTTATTATCAATGCGCTGCCCTACAACGACACTAATGACAAAATCGAGAGCATCGCACATGGCCTCAAACAGTTTTGATCAATCCGAGGCAAAAATGATTGGTGCAAAAACGAATTCTTTTTTAAGCTTCTCTCAAGTAAGAAGACATCCATCATCAAAGATGAAGGGCACGTCCTTAGTTAAGAGATTAGTTAAGGGTTTAGAAATTTTGCTGAAGTCCTTAATAAATCTATGATAAAATTCAGCATGTCTTAAGAAAGAACGAATATCTTTCACACATTTAGGTATGGGGAGCTTAGCTATGACATGTATCTTTACCTTATCTACTTCAATCCTTTTTTCAAAAATTTCATGTCCTAGGACAATTCCATGTTCCACCGGAGTGGCATTTTCCCAATTTAGTGTCAAGCTCTTTTCAACACATTTTTTTAGGACAAGTTTTAGATAGTGAGGCATTGATCAAATGAATCTCCATAGATGGAGAAATCATCCATAAAGATTTCAAGGAACCGTTCTAACATGTTAGAAAATAGACTCAACATGCAACGTTGAAACATCGTGGGAGCACTGCACAAGCGAAAGGCATTCGGCAATAAACAAAGGTCCCAAAATGGACATGTGAACGTGGTCTTCTCTTGGTCCTCTGAAACTATAAGAATTTAATTATACCCCGAGTAACCATCCAAGAAATAGTAACACTCATGGCCAGCTTGTCGTTCAAGCATTTGATCGATAAATGAAAGAGGGAAATGGTCCTTACGAGTGGCAGCATTTAACTTGCGGTAGTTAATGCAAACTCAAATCTTATTAGAGAGTCGCGTTTGTACTAACTCTTTATTTTTATTTTCTATCACGGTAAAATCAGATTTCTTAGGAACGCGTAGACTGGACTAACTCATTGGCTATCAGAAATGAGATGAATTATCCCATTATCTAAGAGTTTCACGATTTCGGCACGAACAGTCTCTTACATTATAGGATTTAACCTATGTTACGGGTCCCTTAGGGTTCGCTTCTTCATTTAGATGAATGTAATGTTGAATTATAACTAGACTCAATCCCTTAATGTCAGTCATCATTCAACCAATGGCTTCTCTATGTTTCTAAGAACTGACGTAAAGCTCTCTTCTTGCATGCAGTCAAATGGATTGCGATGATGACTGAAAGTGTCTCTTGTCCACCTAGATAGATGTATTTGAGATGTGTGGGCAAGGCTTTAAGTTCTAGGGAAGAAGAGGACTCAATGGAAAGAGGAGTCAAGTTTGTTGGCTCCGCATTTAGTGAAATTATGTTTGATGCCCAATTCACAGCAGAATTGACAATTTTATCTAGGTTGAAATCGTCAGATTCTAACTCAAACTCACACTCAATTTCTAGCTCTATCTCCTCACTGTGTTCGCTAGTTAAGTTATCAATATGGTTAACTTCAAAAGCTTGATTGTCCATATCGCGAGGTTGTTGTTCTAGGTTGAAAACATTGACTTTTTTAGTCGTGTCTCCAAAAATTAGTCTCATGGATCCGTTCTGACAATTGATGATTGCATTGACAATCGCAAGAAACAGGCACCCTAGGATGACGGGAGTTTGAAACCTAGGATTTGACACTGGTTGGGTCTCAAGAACGATGAAATCTACTGGCTAGATGAACTCTCCAACTCGGATAACGACATCGGTTATTTTTTCCTTTGAAACTTTAGCTGATCGGTCAACCAATTAGATCATAACTTGAGTCGGACTAAGCTTGCCTAGCCCAAATTGTTGGTACACGGAGAAGGGAAGCAAGTCGATACTTGTTTCCAAATCAAGAAGTACGTGACTAATTTCAGTTTGTCTTATGGTGCAAGCAATAGTGGGGCAACCCGAATCCTTATACTTGATAGGAATCAGGTTAGACAACAACTCCCTAATGTTAGGGATTAAGAAGACTTTCTTGGGCACATTAATCTCTCTTCTTGGTGCACATGTCTTTAAGGAATTAGGCATGGATAGGACTTGTTGGATTGCATCAAGAAGGGGCACATTAATCTTTACTTGATAGAATATCTCAAGTATTTTTTTTCATTTGTGCAGTTTGTTTGTTATTATTCTTTAGCCTATTATAAATAGGACTATAGCCTTGTGCACCTAATCAGTTGACTTTTTTTCCCCCCAAAAATATCAGAATTGGAAGAATTGAAGCTAGAGGAAGTGGATGTTTTGTTGGGTCGTGCTGAATAGGAGTGGATGGTATCGACACTTGATTATAAACTTGTTTTTCCGACCTAAGAGTGTGAACAACATTACACTGGTTGATCTGAGAATTCTAAGCCACGTGAGCTAGAGTTCTTAGGATTTGTCAACAGTTGAATGATCTTGGGACTTGATCAAAATTTTCATCTTTTTCTCCAAACTCGGTTAGTTCGCGTGGGTTTGTTTAATAGGAGTGGATGACTAGAGTTCTTAGGGTTTGTCAATGACCGAACATCGGCTAGTTTGTTTCGGCAAAGTGTGCAAGTAAATAGATAAGTAACGCTCAGGCAATTATAAATCTCCCAAGACTGTTTTCTAATCTAGATGCAATGCAGACGTACCTTATCTCTAGCACTATCCAACAGTAATTTAAAAAGAAATAAAATTAGATAGATGCCTATGATGCAAATCTAATCATTTTTTAAACACTTCAAATAATAGATTACTGTTGTGATTAGAAAAGTTTGCAAATACAAGTATTCTAGAAAATTAAACATGGCAAAGACTTGATATTGCAATTTTAAAGCACCTGCAGAAGACTTAGCAAGTAGATAAACCACTTTGCCGCGTTTTTGCGGCAGTTGTCGCGTTTGCGAGGCTAAATTGTGTGGTCCTGTGCTCTGCTTTCTTGAGCAGAGGCACAGAAAAGCAAGCTCTGTTCTGCACTCTTCAGTTTCTTGAAACATGTTCCTACACACACAAACAGAGAAGAAAGATAGTTTAAAAAATACTGTACCATTTCCTCCCCAGCAACGACGCCAAAATTTTGATTGTCGAAAAACAGAGTTTAGAAAGATATTATCTGAGAGTCAGTTTATGTCTTTGACTTTTCGCAATTTAACTGTAGTAGTAAAGGGTATACGAGTCGAATCCACATGGAGGAATGCGATGCAAGCATTTCCATACATTCTTAGAGCAATCTTCTTTTCTAATTGAGAAACTAAAAAGAAGAACAAAGAAAAGAAAAATTGTTTGTTTTATTTTATTTTTTTGTTTTGTTTTTGGTTTTGAAAATTTAAGAAAAGAGAAACTTAAAACATGATTGAAAAGAAAACTAGAGTTTCTAAATTAGGGTTTTGAAAAACTAGTTTTTCTAAAGATAACTAAGGAAAAAAGATTTAGATGGTTTTTTAAAGTATGATAAAAAGGTTCAAAACTGGCTAATCATCTCTCACCACTAACTTACTAATCTTTGAAAGATAATTACTTCACTTTGGATCATAAGCAAAAGTAGTACCTTGGAGTTTGCGTAAGATTCAAGTAAGATACATAAGATGAAAAGGAAAACTCTATTTGTAACACGAGCCAAAATTCAACATTAAACTATCAAGGCAATTCAAGAATAGAATAAGAAAATTCATTGACTAGTATTAGCTAATTACCCACCCTCATGTGCCTTCAAGAATACTAGCTTATTCGCAAGGCTTGGGTTTAAGCATACATTTTATTTAATCAGATTATATAGCAACGATTAGAAGTAGTGATGGATAGAGATTAATAAACCATGAAGAAGAATTAAGTACGCATATTTAAAACTAAGTAAACATTGTAGATGAAATAAAAAATTGCATATTTAAAAGGAAAGCAAGTAAATAAAAGAGATTGAGAAGAAGAATAAAAACCTTGTATTGATCTGTCACCTCTAATTACAATAGCTATTTCCCTCTTACAAAATCACTCTTGATTTAAAACCTAGAAAATTAAAACTGAAATTCGAAAGAAAAAGCAACTAAAGAAAAACTCTAATTATTGATCTCTGCTTCCTTTCTTTGCCTCTGCCTCTGCTGTGGTATTTATAGGAGAAACTCAGGGGATATTCTGAATCGAAGTCGCACACCAAACCGCCAATCTAGTGACCAAGAAGAAGGCGCGTTTTCGCGGCATTATAAGAGAAGTCGAGATAAAATTGAGGAGTCTGACTTTGTATTTTCTTCTGTAACTCTATATTGCCCTGTTCCAGCAGATATATTCTCAGAATTTGAATTTGAATTATGGATAATCTGAGAATATTCTTTTCTCCTATTGACTTGAAATTCAATTGATTTGGAATTCGAGTTTAGGTTGGATTTTTAGACTTTTTGAAGTTTCCTTTTTCTAATCCTACCTAAATAAGTATTTATACACTTATAATAAAAAGAGGGTTAAATAGCAAAGTTTAATAAAATATAAATCAAAGATAAATATGAAAATGTGATACTAAATATGCAAATTGAAATATAATCACTTATTTTATTTTATTTTTAGAAAAATATCTTGCTTGTTTTAAATTCAATTTGTCCCATTTCTCTGTTCAGTCTGAAATTTTTTATTTATGCTCTCATGTGCTTCCATGCCACACAATCAAAAAGCTCCGAATTTAAAATTAACGGAGCGATAAATACATTCGATTTTTTCACACTGTACTGTTTAATGTAAAAAAGGTAACACAATCAATAAAATTGCAAAGTGTATCCATCAACAAATAAAGGAGACAAAGATATAAAAGTAAAATCACTCTTATCTTTCCTCACCCTTTGGTCTTAAACTCCGTCTTGAATTTTTTCTTGATGATAACCGTGGTGCTTCTTTTTATATTTTTGTCTTATTTTTTGATGTTGTGATCGTCCTACAATATAAGATGTCCTGTCTTTTTTTTTGTCAATCTTCATAACTTCTTTGAAACTCCTCTTCACTTTACACTTCTTTCTTTATTTTAGATGCGAACATAATTGGAGTGCTTGATTTTCTATATTTAGAAAATCAACACTGCTTTCATCTATTTTATTATTGTAACTACTACTTATTAATCATAATTATTTTTTTCTTTTTATTTTTCTTTTGCTTCCGCTTGTTCTTCTTCGCCATCTTCTCTTTCTTCTTTCTTTTTTCCTTCTTCATTTTCTTCTCTTTTTTGCTTTTTCCGTTTCATTCTTCTCTTTCTCTTTTTATTTCTTTCTCTGCATCTCTTGCATATTGTTCTTATCTTCCTCTTCTTCTTTTATTTCTCTTCTTTTCCTCGTTTTCTTTATTTTCTTTTTAAAATCTTATTCTCATGAATTGCGTACTTTTTATTGAGTTGATCATTTTTTAACTCTCCTATTTCCTATACTTTTTTCACCTCCTTTTGTAAATTTACATGTTTCTTGAATTTCTTCCGTCCCTTCCTCAAAGTCTATGACTTCTTAAGTTGTTTTTGTCTTTTTTTTATATAGTCCAAAAAATTCCAAGCATATTTTTCTATTGCACTTTGATAATGTCGAAAGTATCTTCATAATTTCATGAAAAAAAACAAATATATTTTTTGTCTTTAAGTAATCAAATTGAACTTTTTCAGTTGGGGTTAATCTGCACTAATTTTTGTCATATTGAAACTTTTTTAACCATCTTATACATGTGTTTAGAGATCATCTTCGGGCTAAAAATTTCACCCAATACCCGCGGCATTGGGCCCACTTGTACTTCAACAGGGTTTTCAGTTGGGTTTCCAGGAAATCGGGCTTCTGTCATAATTCTCTTTGTGCCAATCGGGCAAGAGCAGCCCAAGAAATCACAACAAATCCCTTTTTTTTCGAAATCTAGATTCTAGGGTTTCTATTTTGCCTCCAGTCCCCTTTTTTGATTGATTCCTTCGTTGCGAAGAGGAAATTTCGGTGGTTAGGGTTACTGCTGTAGATCTGATATCGGTTCGGCCGGCTATGCGTTTGTGCTAATCTCAAACCCTAGTCCTCGGCCGAAAGGGGGAAAATTCAGGGTTCGGAAATGTCAGTTGAAGAGATCAAATGCAATGGGGAGGTGAAGCAGGAGGCTTTGTCATCGAGTGACGGGCTGCTGACATACAGGAGGAGGAAACGGATGAGGACGGGCGGTGAGTCGAGTTATCCCCAAGGAGATGCTGGCGTTTCGGCGGACGAGGAAGTAAAAAAGTTCTACCTTTTTAATGTTTATTGCAATGCTTTTTATAAAGATTGAATTTCTGTTAAGTTAGAGCCAATGAAGATCTTGATGTCTGCTCTTCGGTGGTGTACTGATATGATGAATTTGCTGTGTTTTACTGTGTCTAATTTTGAGGAATGGGGCTGCTGTTGGATAGATATTTTGTTGTAAATTGTCTGTTTTCTGGAAAAATTTGTCATTGTTTTCTCTTTCTTGTACTTGTTATGCTAAAAAGATTTTAACTTTATTTACCTTCTGTGAAACGAGGTTAATGTGGATTTTGGCATTGGATGTAGCAGTGCAAAATTTGTAATTTCTGATGCACTTACTACATTATTCGATCGCGTTTTTTCATCATAAAACACAATAATGTTTTACAGATTGAAGCATGGTGCTGTATAGGATTCTGCTAGTATTTAACCAAACTATTGACTTTCATATGTGTAGAAAATGAATTTGGATTTGATGACATGTTGATAAAATGTTTGCAAGTTCTGATCTCCAATATGCTTTCCTTTTACTAAGTCATGTCCTATCTCATTTTAGCAATGATTGGCTGTTGTCCAATGGCCATTAGTTAATTTCACCATTATTCCAAATTTTATTATGTCATAACTTTCCGTAGGCAATTTTTATCCCTTTCTAATGCCTAACAGTGTTGCAAACAATGAAATCTGTATGAAGTTTTACTAAAATAAAGTGAATGTGGGTTTGGATACATGATGCAGTTGTGCAAAATCACATGTTTTTTTCCTCCATATCTGCCTTTTCTTTGCTAATTCATGAGCTGTGCGGTATAACTTGAGGAATGGCGCTTCTGGTACAGTTTTTTAGTGACTTCAACTCATATGTAAAATCTCATTATTAGTATCATTGATATCGGATAACGGTTTTTAGTATCAATATTGTTATATCGGTTGTTAGTATCGGCAATATCAATAATATCACCCGGTAGAATATGATTAATATCATATTGGGTACCTCAAAACCCGGATGAAATTGCTGATACATATCGGAATAGGCCGATATTTGAAACTGCTCCAGCTATCTGGCTTCATAAGGGAAGACCGTCACTTCTTTCAAAGATCATCACTTCATCCCTTTCTCGCACTTGTGTTTCTAATAAGATAAAATCTTATGCCCTTTTCTTGAAGCCAGGCAACTTTGGTTTTAATTTTTTATTCTGTAGCATCAAATTTGATCCTTGTCTTTTGTACCTGTCCACCTTCCCCACTTTTCACGATTGATATCATTTGGGACTTAGGCTGTCGAATAATTGGTATGTCGTTGATTTAGCTACGTCGCTTTTGCGTAAAAGATTTATCATTCCTTTTAATTTGGAAACTTCAATGAGTTCAATCCCTTGCACTGCTTGTGCTAAAAAAGGATGAAATATTCACTAACATTTCCTAGGGTAAGATGGAAGCAGATTGGATGTTTGATGCAGTAGAATATATGTTTTATTCTTTGGTCCATGACACTGCATTTTGTTCCCCTGAATGTGCAATTTTTTCTTTTCCATGTAGTGTTATATAACGAAACAAATATGTTTATCCATCGAGTATTTGGTAGATTTTACTACCAGGCTTCTGATTGGAGAATTATCATTTCTTTCAGTTTGCATTCTTTATCTTTTCTTGCACTTGTTGTGCTTAAGAAATCAACTTTAACTTATTACTCAAAAGCATAAGCAAAAGGTCAATATGGATTTGCATGCTTGATTTTTGAGGAGTGTAGTTATTGTCCTCTTATGATTTAGGTAAAAATTTCTTGCTTGCTTCCAAAACATGTTTCATTTCATTACGATGCAAGTGAGTACAACAGAAGAGATGTAGAAGTTTGTGTCAATTGAAATGTTAATTATAGTCACAGGGCATCTTCTCCATATTTAGGAAAATAGAGCAAGAAACCTGTCACTGTTGGCAAACGAGGCAAGGTTCCGTAAAGATGCTTCATTTTGTATGAAGTTTATCATCAGGAAATACTGTTGTGTAATGTTTCCATGTTGTGGGCCTCTTTAGTTTGATTTGCAGTGACCGGCAAATGAAGTGGAGGCTTTTGCTTCCAGTCTATCCCTGTTTGTCAATCCCACAAAGGTTTCTAGATATAGATTTATAGTTTGGCTCTACGACATATTTGAATTCCCGGAATAATATCATGGGTTTAAGACTTGGATTTAGGGCCTGTTTGGTTAAGGGTGGAAGTGAGGAAGTGAAGAAGTGAGGAAGTGGTAATAGTTTCCTTTGGAACTTGAGAATTGGTTAGAAAGTTTTCCGGTGTTTGGATGTTGTTGGGAAGTGTGGTTGAAAAATGTTATGTCTTTTCTGGTGTTTGGATGGTAATCTGGAAGTGGAAGTAGAAAAATTGACCGCAAAATAATATTAAAATAAAAATTAATTAAGAAAAAAAAAAATGGACTGTAATTAGAATGCAAGTGAGATTTACATGATTAAAAAATTAACTGTTTTACGTTACAACTTATTACAAATAAAATTTACATGATCACAAAATTAACAGTAGCACTCTGGAAGTGAGGGAATGATTGTGTAAAAGAGAAAAGAGAAAGAAAAAAAAAGGGATTTTTTTTATTTTCCTTTCCCGGTGTTTGGATAGATAAGGAAATGAGCAATTATACTTTCCCATTTCCTTACTTCCGCCCACTTCCTTGCAACCAAACACGCCCCTAGTATCGGTTTTGCTCCCCTGCTTTAAACTGTTGTTTTGGCAGCTTCAACAGTTTAGGGTCTTGAATTTTGCAGTTCAGATTCAATAGTTGAATTACTAAAGTAAAATTTGAAAAATTATTAAAATAAATAAATGTGCAGACAGGGGAAGGCCATTATGTTGGCTTAACAAAAATTTTCCTCATATTTGAGGATAAATAGCACATCAAGGGACACAGACACACACATGCAAAACCATATTATCTCAATTATATAAACATGTTAATGACATTCATAACTTGAACTATCATTTGGTGGCGGTATTAGTGCAATGTTTTCTTAACTTTGAGTGTTACTTAGCTCTAACTGGTTGTAATGCAAAGCATATCATTTGAAGTTTTGTGTATGCAAAACTGACCTTTTCCAACTTGCATTCTGGGAAGGGTATGGATTGTAAACTTGTGATGTTCACTGTCCAATCATTTCAAAGTAGTCTCAAACTTGACCTGATTTTCTCTCTGTCTCATTGAATTCTTGGCAGATTGTAAAATGATATTAAAATTGAAATAAGACCAACTCTGTTATAAACATAATAGGTATAAGTTCTCTTAGATAACCACCGTATCACTGACCTTCAAGACTCTAATCCTAGGAATGTGATGGTAATGAGCCATGCATATTTGGATGGTGATGCAGAGGGGCATTATTGTTGAATGGTCTTCTGGTTCACCAGCGGGACATTACCAGGTTAGTCCTTGCCTCTTTCCCATAAAGGTACTTCTTGCATGTGCTTCTTATCGGCCACATGGTGTTATCATGTGGTACTTAGAAGCCAGTTAAGACTAGCAAGGCCGCAACCTGGTTTATTCAAGGAAAACTCCCGATGTACTATGGCTAGGGTTTCATTTGGGACATCATTGTTTTGCTTTTACATTTTTACGAATGACACTATTTTATAACTATATATCGTCTGTTCAAATTTAATTTGTTTTTTAAATATTTTGTGCATGAGCTTTTATTGCTTTGCTTTATGCCCAAAGACAAACTAATGCAAATTATTAGTTATCTTAAGTTATGGGGAAGTACTTAACTTGTAGTATAAATCAACGTCACGAATGAGTTCAGTTCATAGTAAATGTTTATATAGCATATGTCAAGTGTGGGATTCAGTGTTGTGTTTGGTATGGCATGAATCTCCTCGAGAATTTGAAATTCCCAGAACAGATTCCTGAGTTTAGCGTCGGCACATAGACATTCCTAGGAATTTTAGATTCCCATGGAATATTGGAGAGGTTTTGATTCCATTGTTGTGGCAGTTGGGTCTCTCATATTCCCACCGATGAATTATGTCAAAAATATTTTGCTTTTAAATTATGCTATTCTGCCACCATCAACATAGCTGCCCTTACATATTTCATCCCGCCGCCACCAACGTTGCTGCCCTTACATATATCATCATTGCCGGGTTTCTTCATGTGTTGCCCCGCTACCACCATAATGTCATTGTCGCTGCAGTCCTTGCACAGTCATCATCATTGCTGCTACATCTCTACTGTTACTGCTACTATCGCTCGGCCACCATTGTTCTCATAACTACTGTCTCCACCAGAGCAACTGCCACTGCTTCTGCAGCCACTGTCATCAAGACACCCCGACCACATTTGCTAGTTGCTGCTACACTGCTTCCACTGCTGCTGATTCTGTAGTGCAACAGCACTGCCACCACTATTTCCCTTGCTGCTGCCTCCCACCAGAGCTGTTGTCATGACATCTACCAATTTGCCCGCATCATCGCCTACACCGCCACCTCAGGCAGCAAGCCACCCTCCAGTTCTTCATGCCACCAACGAGCAGGGCTAATTTTGAAAAAAAAAAAAAAATATGACTTTTGGACAGTTGGTACTTCATAAGGCCTACGAGCTCATTTATTTAACAATATTGTTTTTCTTCCTTTTCTTGTGTTTTTTGATAATGTGCACAACTGAAATGAGTTGATCTTGATCTCAAATTAAATTGACTTGCAAAGATCTTGGTCAAGATGTGTAGATCAAGCTAAGTTTGAAATTGAGATAAGCATGGTTACGCTTGGGAGTTTTCGGAACAGCATAGGCCAAACAGTTTCGTGACTTTAATTGGATATGAAGCTTCAAAATCAGAACCTTTTAAACCAATACATTATACAGGACATTTAAATCTATTTGTTGTCCATGTAAAGTTTTCTTTTACATATGTGCATGTGAAAGATCGGTGTTCGGGAGGGAATGGCTTGCTTTGATCTGCAATTTAAAGATATTTTGTTACTTCTTTTGGCTGGAGGCTATTGTGGATTTTATCCAAGTTAGTAGTATCATTTTCCTCTTGTGCATGTGAAAGATTGGTGTCAAGGTGGGAATAAAGGAGAGGATGCAAGTCACATATTTGCTTGCTGAATAGGAAAACTATGAAGAGGTGCGCGCTATCTATTATGGATATTGTTGTGTGAATAAATTAAGGTTCTAAATATCGGATATCGGGATCGTATTGGAGGGGGGTTTTTCATATCGGATATCGGATATCGAGATACGCGTGCATATCGGGCGTTCACATTAGACACTATATATAATGAAATATTGATAACTAAAAGTTGGTTTAGTGTCATAGATATCATCTACCTGATAAAAGATGTAATATGCATGCAAAAACAGTAAAAAAAATGTACATTTGCACGCAGCCGTGCAATAAATAAGTTATTTCATATCGGGCAATTTATCAGTCAATATTTCAAATATCGCCATTTTTTTTGCTGCAAACGATATGGTGAACGATTTTCACATATCGTATCGACAGCAGGCAAAAAGGAGATATTGGCCGATATCTCAGCCGACTCAGACGATATTTAAAATAGGGTAATAAATGGCTATGGATCAAAGGGAATGTGTGAAACACTATTAAGCTGAATATTTTGATGCCTGGTGGTCATTTCCAGTATCATGATTGGGGAAAAGTTGCGTGAAGATTGATAACAATGTTAGTCCAATTGGATGCAATAGGTGGAACATGGTACACATATCGAGGAGTAACACTTGTAATTTACCATATCAAATGTTAAATACTTGATGAATCCTGCTAGTGATAAAAGAGGCAATATGGTACTTATAATACAAGTTGAGAGGAGGCACCAGATAGGGTAGAATTATGGGAATATGAGTATGACTTTACAGTGAACATGCTGGTGCCAGCAAAAGCTTGAAAACCGGAAGACCACACTTGGGGCATAACTATTGCTAAACAGTCTCCCTTATGCAGAATGTTAGCAAAACTATTAAACTCCTGCTCAAGATGGAATGAAATACTAAGCACTTGGGTTGACTAACACTACTTGATATATCTTATAGGCTGAAGAATTTATTTTCATAATTTGGACAGTGATAGTCCAGAGGAGAACTTGGACAGATGGGTCTCTATATCACTACAGTGCCAAGTTTCCTAGCAGTTGAATGGCTTGCAGATTCTATGCAAGTAGTCCAAAAATTTAAACCTGTCGGCGAGGGAGAAGTGACATGCATTTCATATGGAAGAAGGTTTTTTACTTATCAGCAGTCATCTTTTTCTTCCAGATCAATTATAGGCCCATTGACCTTCCGATGAGAGCAACAATAAACTAGCTACTTCTTCTTAAACAGCAAAGACCACAACATGGGTTTCTTTCTGATCTTCTTCTTCATCATTTTCTTCTTCATGAAGAGATTCTTTCATCCATGTAAGTGGCTGGCTATGAGAAAGTCACATCAACTGGTAAATGTATCTGTCTGCATTTTCCCTTCCTTGTTGCCATGCGGGGACAAAAGGGGTGCACACTTGAATGTGTACCTCCCTCCCTCATTTACATATTGACGGTGTCCCTTGAGACAATTTTGGGATACATTTTACTATGGGTTATGCAGTTTCTCACTGTCCTTTTGGGTATGTCTTAGGCTGTTTTGAGATTTCTAATAAGTGCTATCATATTGTATTGGAGATGATTGCACTTGAATGAAATTTGAGTGTTCTTTATGCTCAGTTGTAAACAGAGTTGGGTATCTTCTTATTCATAATCAACTCTAAACAGAAGGCACCATGAAATTGGTTTCTTCGTCTTCTTCCCTTGATCATTTGTAAGCAGGCCTCAGTAAATAGTAGAGATGACCCATTGATATCCCTACGACAAGCGCAAAATGTGGCTCTTCGTGAACAATTCTTCTTCTTCTTTGTCTTCTTTTGCAGCTATTCCTTCCGCTGCTTCATGAAAACCTTTGAATGTATCTTCTTATTCCACATTTTGATTGAATGGGCATTGTGTTATCATGTGGTAGGAAATACTAGAGCTTGTGTTATCATGTGTTGGCCTCTAGGAAATATTGTAGCTGTTCTATTGACATTCCTATGGTAACAAAAACAAAAGGGCGTGCAAGTCTACATAGCAACAATACACAGCTCAAAACTTTTTAGGCTTAAATTCCATAATAACTGCCAGTGAGTGAAATCAAATGCTTCAAAAATGTTATAACACTATAAATTTGTGCATGTGGTTGTTATATGTAGAATAGGTTCTCTACTTTCTTGAAGTTACTAAATTCAATGATAACTCAATTTGCTCTCTTTTGCATTGTTGAAAAATAAAAATAGTGATATTTTCTACATTAATATTTGTGATGTAAACCAAATGCCAGTTGCCGGCTGCACTGTGTTTAAGTATTTTAATGTGGCTAGTGCAGAAACATTCTATTTTGTATGATGTACCAAAGTTTAATTTAATGCATCTTCTTCTGCAGTTTGAGATGCGCACAACCTTTTGACTTCAATTGGAAAGGAAAAAGAGGGCACAATGACTTGTGCTTTTTTTGTGCCTGCCAAAAACCCAAAGTTTACTTGGAATTTATGCCTCTTATACCCAATAATTTGGTTGCAAGCAATTTTTAGTGAAGCTAGGAATTGCTTATTATTGACTTTGTTGCCCCTTGAATCTGAAATTCATTTAATAGTCAAGCCAAACAGTCTTCTATATAAGATGTCATTATGTCCGTTTGATACCATGCTAGGATCATAAATATACACACAAAAAAAAAAAAAGAGGTCACAGCCATTTTCGAAAAAGTCCATCATGAACTAATTTTTTTCTTACTGAAATGCTATACCAAATTCAATAACACTAGTGATGGTACTGCAGCTAAAAACTCAATGGAAAATCACTCTGAAATACACTTCTTAATTAATAACATGTCAATAAGGTATAACTGTTTAAACATAAATTACATCTTAATTATTGTAGATCCATGAGCGGGCGAACTCTGTTCTGCGTTTATCCTTTTGTGTTTCAATCATTCTTATCAACAGTTTCTATGGACATTAATTAGATCAATCTGTGGATGTTAGGTGTTCCATTTGGCCTCAAATCGAGTGAAAGGTAAGGATTTTGGGTGGGAACATGGAAATATGGTTAACGGGAATAGATATCATTGGAAATGCAAGTGGTGCAACTTTGTTGGACGTAGTGGTGGAGTTACTAGACTTAAGAAGCATCTTGCTGGTGGATGGCATGTAACACAATGCGCAAAGGTTCCAAGAGACATTTCAAACACAATGAATAATCACCTACTGGAGTTGAGAAAGAAAAGATTGTTCAACAGGAAGATGGAGAGGGAACAAGATGATATTGATGAGACAAACATAGGGTGTCCTCGTTTAGATATATCTGTTGATGAGGATCATGAACAAGTTGGTTTGAGCGTGCAGGTGACCAATCACACTGAACAATCTGGGAGAGCTGCCAAAAGCTTTGAAACTGATAGTCAACACTCAAGGGGTTCTTACCCAAGATCAAATTTTGCAATCCAGCAATTCAACATTGACATGGCTAAGGTAAATGATTGTTTGGTTTAATTACTTGATCTTATTCAACTACTTGCCAACATGTACCAGATTGTTGTGACCACCTATGGTAGGTTGGTTTGTAGAAACAAAATTAAAGAGAGTGAAACATGTAGTCAGATTGATAGGCAAAACTCAGGTCTCTTGATCTAATTTTTTTTTCATAGGTGAGGATTATGGACTTATAAGATTTCAAATTACAGGTGAGTAATGCCCCTCAATTATCTAAGAGAACTGCTAAACGATATTGGACTGCTGGTCGACGAGCAAGGGCTTCTTATAGAAGGTCAAGGTCTGCCACACAACTATCTAGGACTGATATGGCTAAGGTACATTGTATTACCTACTGGGTTGAAAACTGTTGTTTTTTATCATATGCTACAACATATCAGCATATGCTTGATGCATGTTTATTGGTTGTCTACATTTTGTTTCATTGCGTTTTCATCTAAAATGCACGGACATGAACATGACAACACAAGCACAATGACAGAATGCATTGACACCCAACAAAGCCTTAATGAGTACACATGAAACAACAATGACATGGCAAAAGTTTCATTTCCGACATACACGGCTTCATAATAAAAGTGCCCTTTCTTCACAGGACTTTGCATTGTGCTTATTTTTCAAATTATCTACATTTTTGTCTTTTCGGATGTTATTGTTTGCTCAGAAGAGTGAAATATGTTGTTGGCATTTCCCTGGGCAGTTTCCGTATTGTCTTGTAGAGTACAGAGGTGGAAAAGGAAGTCATGATCCCTAGGATATCTTATGCTCTACACTGTAGACTTTTAGGTGGTGTATTTTTGCATTAGTGTCCATTTGTGCAGCTCACATGATTCCAGTACATTCTCATATTGCCAGCTCACAACATGATGCTAATAAGCACTGCCACATAATAATACTTGCAAAGACATCTTTCTAGTTCAGATTTGTGCTTCTTAGTGCTGGTGATTTTGTCTGGTATATTGATGTGAGATACGCGTTTCTTTGATTTATGTTACCATTAGTGATCTTTGACAAATCAAAATGCATCAATGCTATCTTTTGTAATGCTTGCTTCTACTGCACAATATCATATTTCCATTATCTTTTTGAAATAGTCAGATATCAATTAAGAGAAACAGTTGAAAGCCATAATACTTGTATATTATCATCTTGCAATAAGTTTTTCTCCTAGAGACGTTAGTCAGTCCATTAACTATAGGAATTAAATGCCGTAATGAGCTTTATGCTTTCTTTGGCATTTTGCTGTTGGTACATATATCACAAATTACTTGAGTGTCTTGTGCTTGTATTTTCAGAGTTTAGGGGTGCCACAGTTTAGTTGAATAATATTTGCATCCTATCTTGTGTTCTGAGAATTTATAATATCATCATCCTCAGACTTCCTATTTTTAGACTCACTTTCCTTTTTTTTTCATTTACACAATATTATACACATTCCTTTCCTTCTCAGTTATATGTATCTCGTGTGCAACAGGCTATGAAGGAACCTCATGATATAATGTTAGATACTGATATCTCTGAGCAAGGTGACCTGCTAGAACAGATCGCCACTGGAGGAGTGTGTTGCAACGTATGCTGCAATTGCCTGATGTTCGAGATGGTGGTGGGATCAAGGGCAATATCATTGATGCGCTAACAAATGGCCTTCCTGGTGATATTAGAAAGCCTAAGATGTCTATCGTCCCCATGGATGCTGCTGAACCAAAGGTACTACAGTAGTTTATGTGTCTCTGTGTCATTTTCAACCGCGATGGACATTTCTTATTTGAGTAGTAACATAATCGGGTTATGATCATGCTTACCAGGACAGACATAAAAGCCATTTTGAAGTGCCAGTTCAATCTTCAATGATGAATATTTCTGCAAATACCTTAGAGGACGTCGCGGAAACTGGGAGCCTTGACCAGATAGATGCAGTTGCTAACAAGCAAAAGTGCCAGCAAGTTTTCTTTAATATTTTATGTTCAGAGAAATTTGTTTCCTTGTGCAATTTCTTTGTGAAAGTTTCCAAGGCATCAAAGTTGAGAAATTATTTGACATTAGCCAGATCAACTCCAAGATGAAAAATGGGGTTTATGGACAGTCTCCGGAATTATTAAATCAAGATCTTCAACAGGTACCATAACTTATATCTTTTTATCTTTAGATAACGGCGTCCTATATATGCTCAGTCTTAGTATCAGTTCTTTTGATCATGAAATAGCAAAGGACGTGGTGACTTCAAATATTAGCAAGTGGATTTTAATTACATTAGCATACGCCATCCGACTAGCTTAATGGATCCATTTTGTTCGAAGTTTCTATTTGTAAATCAAATGATATCTCACATGATTTTTTTCCTCTTGGCTGATTGATTCTTTTGAAGCACATTAATTTGGAATTGTTCATTTGATATGGCATTTATTGATAGTCATTTTGATCCTTCTCCAGCTTGTAGAATCATCTCATGTTGCGGTAGCATCATATTGTTTATTACGGTCCTCCATTTACCCATTGCTTTTAATCTCAGTCTTAAGATGGGAATGATATAAATTGTTATTGTTATGCATGACCCGCCTTTGTACATTTCTTTCTAGTTGTCCCCTCAATTCAACATGCATTAGATTATGTTTAAAGCTGACCAGATTCATGGAAACATCATTGCTACCTTTTCCAGCTTTTTTCAATGCTTTCAACTTAGCAAGCCTGATTATATTATTGTTTTAATAATGTCAATATCGTTTTGTAGTCCTTCTTCTTGTTTATTTGATTTTATTAGAAGGATTTGTTATTCACTTGTTGCTTGAGTGCGCTATTTTTTCTTTTTCTCTTACTACAGTTTCAAATTTGTTTGACAATTATGTCAAACCAAATATTTAATGTGCTACTGCAGTACTGAGTGGGAGAGCATTAAGTTTTGTTTAACATTATCAACTAATCTGTTGGTCAATAGTGCCATTCCAGGGGTTGCTGGCACTATTTCTTGATGCTTGCAATTTTGTGTTGGAATAAACTTTATCAGTTGGTTTGCTGTATTCCTGTCTCTCAAGCTAGAAATATCTTGATCATTGAGCAATGTGATTCATTCTTGAGTTTTGTGCCAATTTGAGTTTTATTTTTCGTGTAATTGTTTGTTTCCCTCGTACATTCTGCAGATATGGAGAAAGTTCCAAAAAGTTGGGGAAGACATGGTTCTTCTTGCGAGCAGTCTCTCAAACATGTCACAGGATCAGAAGCTGGTAAGAATGACTGGGCATCTCTTTTTTTTCACTGTCTATCTATAACCATAGATGGTTTCACATTGTTCTTAGAGGAATGATGATGCATAGTACCAAGCTGAAATATGCTGGTGTGTAACGCTTATATGTAGCCTTATATTGTGTGATCAACCAATCTGCTGATATAGCCGTTGCAGTTTCATAAATTTTCAAAAACAAGGAAAATTTTGGAAAAATAAATGAACACAACACGACAGCAGGAGTCATCAACATTCTAAAATTTATGTACTTACATTGGTTGAATGTTTTATCTAACTCCCTAAACATCATGTCTGGAGGCTTTGGCAGTTATCTATACTAATCCGGCGGCCTTCGACATCTCCGTCTCTCTCTGATAGTTCTCTATAGTATTTGATCAGCAGGAAGTCTCTTGCAAGGGAAAGAATCTCAAACAACAATATTCCGTCTTCTATACCTTACGCCAAGGATGGTGTTCAAACTTCAAACCAATTAAATTATATGTAAAGATGATTGATTTGTAGCAAAGGAATCAGATGTTCTTTTTATTTTTTTCCTCTAGTTTTTATTTCAAAGATATTATGTGACTATTTTTTTTTTGCAACTGTTCTATATTTTTGTGTAGTTTTGCTCATTTGTTTCTCATTTTTTTTTCTTTTTTGATTTCATGAAATGCAGCTGAGTACATTAGTTGGTCCTGTAAAAAAAGTCTACATGGACCAATAAATTCAGCATTGCATAGTAGTGTCACTATTATTCTTCTAGTTAGTAGCTTGAAAGTGCGTATCTAGCTAGATATTTGTAGCCTTCTTAGTGAATGTAGTTTTTTAGGCTTTTCATGATGTTTAGATATGACCTATGCTCTCATCAAAGTTACCTGCATATAACTCATCTAAATGTGCTTAGGTGGAGAAGACTTGGTAGGGGAAGCCTGTCTGCAGAAATGTGAGGCAAGTGATGCTATTCAATCTTGTACTCTCTTTTATTGAGTTGGGATGCCCATGGGTGCTATATACATCAATAACAGCATATCAACCCATAAAAAAAAATTGTTCTAAAATTTGTCCTTTTCTTTTCCCTTTTTTTTTAATCTCAGGTGAACTGTCAGGTTGGCGTTGTAGCAAAGAATTCCAATGAATCAGATACTGCAACACAATTTCCATCCTGTGAATCAGTTCCTTCCACTAAACCAGATCAAACTGAGGCTTCTGGCCTTTACAAAGTTTGCACGTGCAAGCAGTGTGGTACTGAGGCGGATGGTGAACACAGTCTTATCTGTGATGAATGTGAGGCGGTGTACCATTTCTCATGTGTCGAGCCTGATGTCCAAGGAATCCCAACTAGAAGCTGGTACTGCGTTTCATGTGCCAAAGACAGGGCACAATCTTCTGATCCTCCTGTAAAGAATACCCAAGAAAACAGCTTGCATGATAACTGTGCGGTGTGTGAGAAGCTTGAATTCTCGGAGACAAAAGAGAATATCACCGAGAACGGCGGGACTGCAATGGCTAATGACTCCAGGGAGAGCTCGGTTTCCAGTATGGAGTCTGATGAGCCACCAGAACCGTCAACGACTGCCATGTCACGCTTGTGCAAGCAGTGTGGAACCTGTGAAGATGATGACAAGAGATTCCTAATATGTGGGCATAGTCAATGCCCTTACAAGTTTTTCCACATTAGATGTCTGACAACTAGTCAGATAGCAAGTCCCCAACAGGCAGGCCAGCATTGTTGGTACTGCCCTTCTTGCCTCTGCAGAGCTTGTTTCTGCGACAGAGACGATGATCTGATTGTGTTGTGTGATAATTGTGATGAGGCCTACCATACATACTGCATGAAACCGCCTCGTAATTCCATACCCAAGGGTCAGTGGTATTGTCTAAAGTGTAATGTAGCCAAGGCGAAGGAAGGGATGAGAAGGTATGAGCAATGGGTCTTGCAACAGCATGGAAAGAAGGATGTCAGGCAAGCTAATGAAGATAACCGATCTATGGATGTGCTACTGAGTGCTGTCGAGAAGTTGAGCTCGGAAGAGAATTTGGCGGCTGGAATGAAAGAAGAGTAGTGACAAGGTTACATCCATATGCATCTTAATCCACCAGGATGTGGATTTGATTTTGTAGTGTTGAATTGCATCTATAATCATCGGGAGATACGGGGACGTACCTTGTTTTCTCATGTGTAACTTGTATGCTAGCTTAGATATTTCTTTTTGCTGGCTTGTAAGGGATGTGCCATACTTTGTCTACTGTGTGGTGCACTCCTTGCTTGAAAGTCAGTCTTTGAAATGTCAGAATCTGCAGCTGGATAAAGAAACTGGAAAGGTGTAACAAATGTTTTATTTTTTGGAACAATTTTGGCAAAATACGAGAGGGGGCAGGCATTTATTTCTGTATAAATGATTGATGCCTCAGTAGAATTATGAGAAATTTCTAGATCAAGTCTTCTTCAATGAACCATAAATAGGGAATGCTGGCATTTTATCAGCAAGTCGTTCGGAAAAATGTCATTTTGGCAGCAGAGAACGGATTCCTCACCATTTATGTAAACAGGACAATTGTTGTGGTATTCCAGCTTGAATAGATAGAAATTCTATACCTTATCTTTTCTTTTTGTTGCAGAAACTTAAGCCTGCAAGCATTATTTGGATAATACAAATTGTATGCCACTTGATATTTGTTGCCAGCTGATAGTTGTATCTTGTATTTTTTATTTACGTAGGGTTTTACTAATCTATTCAGTTGTGGTGAATAATAAACTGAGAATGCGCCTGTACTGTATGCAGGATGGAGCAACAAAGGCGTTCCTTATCGTGATATATGCTGTATGGACAGAGAGCACGATGAAGATCATGATGGAGACTGATGATTTACGATAACAAATGCCAACTTGGTCAATGGTGAGCTACAATGGTACATGATATTTCTGGAAAATTTTGGTTTCTAAAGCTGAATATCTTTTTGCTACAGATGTATTCATCAATTTTTTTGCTACATGATTTATTGATGAATTGCTGCTCATGTCTAAACATTTTCACAAAAACGTGTATGTTGATAACTAAATCATGAACTTATCTAAATATTTCCAGATTTGAAAATATTTTTTTACAGTTTTGACAATGTTGTGAACAATACCAATAGCCATTAGCCATCTGAGTATTTAGACTCTTTAACACCAAACTAGTTAAGTCCACATATGCTTATTCTTGAAGCCAAATTAGGCTTTGAAATATTAATCCTTCAAATGGTTTATGCAGTGGACACAACTAATTCTTCAGAAAAATGCTATCGATATGGAAACTGTGGCAACATCATGATAACCAGGTTTCATACCAAGAATACTACTTTGTCCTGAAGATTACAGTTTACGATTCACATTCAAGAGGAAGCATTCCCCAACCAGCTTATGTTTTGTAGCGAGAATCAACTCAGTACGAGGACAAACTGTTCTAAATGTTTTATCTCGCCTGTCTGTCCATGGACAACTTTTATGTCACATTTTCAAGAGACGTTTCTCAAAGTACCGTAGTGATTTTGATGCAAGTCAAATGGTAAAAATGAAAGGAATGGAACATGTACACAATGAAACATCATCTCCAAAAAAAAAAGTTTACAGATGATGAAAGTCTTCACCCCCCCACCCAAAAAAAAAAAAAAAACTACATGTGAGTAATGTGATGAATAATTTCTTGTAGAGGGCATTTTTGCCAATTATACTTGTATCAAAGTCTTCTTTTTTCTTCTTTAGTATAAATGGTGAGAGAAATGCCCTCCTCCCCAGTGTTTCATTAAAAGTAAATGAAACAAACCCAATACTAGCAATGCCCCAATTACTTCTCATCTTCCCTCTTCTTCCCTCTTTTATAGAGCATTAAAATATGCTTTCAACAGCTCTACTGTTCAGCACAACGTATGTTTATCTTATTCCTTGACGTTGGACCATGGGAGAGAGGACCAACACATTGTGTCGTAGGAGCAACATAAACTTGTTTGAGAAAAGGATTTTTTTTCTTGCATAATCATTCTTCAAGGATCAATTATCAGTCTACAAGAACAATGCAATGTGCTACTACTGTAGCTGTAACATGCACATATATCTAAGAAATTGTTGCTCTGTCAGACCATAATGGAAACACAATTTTTGTCCATCACCAAGCTCATACAAACTGCAGTCTCCAATGAACTAGAAAGTGTATACAACTAAAATCGGCTGCTTGTACCATTTTAATTAGTATGTATCTGACTCTGCTGAAGATCATTGATCAGTACCAATACCTCAAAATTTGTTCTTTCAAAGCCACTCACAGTTCCCTTCTCAAATTCAGAATGTAGTTCTTGTTTCTTATCCTGTATTGAACCTTTGACAAACTCAAAGAAATAGTTCTTACAATTCTGCTTGTAATATCGTCCAGTTTATCAAAGGAAACAAGAACAAACTTTAAAAATGTGAAAGATGGATAAGAAACAGGTGATTATGCCTTGTTTGATGCATAGCCGTGGTTGATGCATTTCCGACTGAAAAACAAAAGATGAAGACAAATAAGGAATAAGGTGATTAAGAAAGCAAATATCATTTTTGGCTTCTCTTTCGATCTCTTTATTTACTTTGAACATTAACAAATGATACCCATAAAGAAGGGTTCAAAAATTTCAAAAATTTGCACTTTTAAAGATTCGTTTTTCTGCAAACTGTTACTTCTAATGAGTTATCTAACTCATATTCGTGTTTCCTCTTAGCTTTATCTAGGACATGATCTTCAGTCTGAGTAAGCGCGCACAGCTTTTGTAGTAATCCATTAAGAGTTGTGTAAAATGCAAAATTGGAGGATTTGTACCAGTCTGACGTATGGATGAGATTTTCTAATTAACATGTGCAATAGAATCTAATCTTGGGGGTTTTAAATTGATGATTAATGTTGCTGATAAAACATTTTGTACACTGATGCATATACTTAGATCTGAAGTGAGACTACTGAATTCATGAGGACTGGGCACTGATACATAAACTGATACATTTATGCTGGAGTCTGATAACACTATTATTTTGCATGTCAAAAATTTGCTATCTACTGATGCACCCATATTGATCTGAATTACTGCTACTGAAATAATGAGTGTTGTTGAAAAACTCAAGTTGTGGTGGATCTTATGAATGTCTTATCACCACAACAATTTTTCATTGCTGGAACATACCCCATTCTGCTGTGTGTTGGAAATGGGACCCAATAAAGGTTTGGATCCGATGCGCCTGTGCCCAAACCCAACTTGGGTCAAACCCGGTTGGGTATGAGTTTGTTGAGGAGGCTTAAACCTCTATAAATAGTTAAATGCCCTACTCATATTGGGAGAGACAAATAGGTGAAGATACAAATATGAGTCGAGACTCATTTGACTCAAAATTTTAAATTGATAGATAGAGGCACAACTTCTTATCTATGTTCATTACTTTTAACTCAACTATTTAATGTGAGACCAATCAAATCACATGTGATCCAACACAGACACTGACACATGTAAATTCTAAAAGAACGAAGGAATGATACTACTCCACATCTAATGGGAGCACCAAACCAACATGATACATGATTCCAATTGAAAACTAATTTGTGTCTCATAGACGTCCCCTGTGTTCAGAGTTCCATGAAAGATCTATGAGTAAAGATATCTTACTGGCTCCAATTTTTCTTGACCTGTGCCAACAAAGTGAACTCCTTTATGTGAATTTTTGTCTCGTGCATCCTTTTGTCGCATAAATAAAATTGATCAACGATTAGTTATCACATCATGCCATGATTTACTGGGGCAGGAATTAACCCAACAACTCTGAAATTTATATGTGTTGTCAAATGCAAAATGGTGCACAGAGGCAAAGATTTCTCAGCTTGGTATTGACAAGAGAAAGAAACGAAAAGAGAAGAGAAGAGAAGAGAAGAAAAGAAAAAAAGTGCCCCATGAGGAAAATTCAAATCAATCTCTCACTTCTTGCACATATGTACAATCCCACAGCCAAACAGAATGTTGGAAACATTGTCATGCATGCTCTCTTCACTTCTCTCTCTCTCCTCCTCTGGGTCTCTCACTCTCTCCACAACATACATATTACAACGCCTAACAGGCCCAAAATGCATGCATTGGATACCTCTACAAGCAGTGGAGCCACACTCCACATGAGATTACAAAAAAAAACACATAATATAAACCCATCTCTTTCTCTATGTAGCAACAAGCCTCCAAACTGACACCAATAATGCTACCAATGCTGACGTTGATACTGGTGAACAAAAAAGGAAAGAAAAGAAAAGAAAACTGGAGTTAGGTTAATGGGGTGAGCTAGAAGAAGGAAGCCACTGGGCAAAGCATTGGAGTGTTCTCATGTCTGCCCTGTAGTGGGCCTGAGTGAAGTGGAGGAGGTCGGCCCATGTGAAGTCTGGGTACAACCTGTGCTCAGCATCTCTGCCCAATAAATCTCCTGGGGGTCTCACCACCTTGTCCTCTCTTGGGCAGACAAAGAAGGCCAAGGACTTCCTCTCCCTTTGCCTGTTCACCACTGCCCTGTGGAGGCAGCTCTTGTATCTACCATTGGACAGTGCCTGCACAAAACAGAACAATACATGAGCATCATATCTTTTTATGGTACCACAACTTTTGGTACAATTGTAGATGTCATGCATGAGCCAGAGAGTGAGGAAGCATGGACAATTTTTGCCCTAAAACTGTGTCGTATCGAACTTGACACTTCCTATTGTATTGTTACTGTTTAATACGTAGATACTGAGTTTACGCAACGTACAGTTTATCTGTTTCCATGCTTCTTTTATTAGGAAGTTTCGCATGAGAAAAGAAAATAAAAAAAAAAATCTAATAATTGACTGAGTCTCGAAAAATCAATCAGCTACCCTACTAACTTCCAACTGGTCGAAATTAGTCGAGCAACTCTACATTTTTATTATCTATGTAAATTAGTGTTGTTTTTGTGTTTCCAAAACAGATCACATAGATCACCCCAACCATTTTATCATCGTAAACACTTTGCTCTTTGTGAAATTAATTTATCATTGTGAAGTGTATGGAGTCCTTCGAGATTTGTTCTTGCATGATAATTGACATGGGGAAGGGCAACAGTGAGAGTTGACTTATATATAGATTTTCTTGATTGATAATGCTCTCCGTTGCAAGAATTAGTATTGTACGTGATCTGCAACCCTAAATTCTTGGGGTTTCCTCATAACTTGGATCTCTTGACATGTGATATTTATGATGAGGGATAAGTTTAAGAATTGGTTTCAACGAGGCAACCCCACGTGAACTAGATGAGAATTGATCGCTGCAAATGTTTGAAAAGTTAGTGTTTCAAGAAGACCAAACATTGGGAAAAACTTTGCACTGATTAATTTAATTAGTGAACTTGAATTCTGATTTTGTGCATGAAATCAGTCATGTGCAAGAGAGCGGGTTAGTTCCTTCGCGTGAATAGTCCTTCGTGTGCTGTGGCCGATAGAGAGAGGAAAAAAAATACGTTTTGTGGTAAAGGTCACAAAACGCATTTTTGTTTTCCCCTCTCCCCACCAGGGCCGTGGATAACTATGGAAACCAACCAACCAATCCAATAAAATGCTAGTGTGTATTTTTTGTAATATGTGCATGCGAGGGCTATGATGCATGCACTAACTGCTCCTTCATTAAACTTAGGTTAACTAATGTACTATTAATCTTCATAATGGCAAATATTGGATCGTGAATAACTATGGATTGTGTAACACTTAGATGGCTCTTGTAAAAAAGGTCAATCAAGAAAAATGACAAAACTAGAGAGAAATGTGTGCGTATGCATTTGAGACAACATGACAAAAAAAATACAACCAGATCTATTTGCAGCATATGATGTTGTTTGTCGAGACATATCTAGTGAATTTTGGTCCATCAGAGATGGCTGGTTAGCAAGAGAGAAGAATATGGACAAATTTATATATTCTTCCTTTTGGTAATGGATTAAGATCACTAGTTGTATTCTCCTCTCTTTCACTTTGGTGGATTACATTTGTATTATTATTATTATTTTTTTGCTTGGAAAGAATCAAAACTATGTCACAAGTAATAGGAGTTATAATCCGTTAAGATGATCGTCTCCTATCAAAAAAAGAAAATGAGAGGATTCAAATTCTAGAAGAAAAACTTATAAAAAAGTATTTACTTGTTAGGTTCAATCTTTTTCTCTCTTGTTTTTAGATGGGTTCTGGTTTACTGGGCTGTTTGGATTCAAAGAAGTGGGCGAAAGTGAGGAAGTGAGTTTTTTTTCTTTTCGAAAAACGAGAATTTGTATGTATCTTTCGGTGTTTGGTTGGTGGTTAGGAAGTGAAAATGAATAAGTATTTTGTGTTTTTTAATATTTGTTAGTAATATGAAAGAGAAAGTAGAAAAATTGACTAAAAGTTGACAGTAAAATAAAAATTAATTAGGAAAAAATTTGAATTATAATTAGAGAATGCAAGGAAGATTTATATGATTACAAAATTAACTATTTTGAACTATAACTTATTACCAATGAAATTTACATGATCACAAAATTAACACACTCTGAAAGTGGAGGAATAATTTAGTTAAAAGAGGTGTAAAATTTCTCATGGCGTTTGAGTAAAAAATAAAAGTGTGAAATGAGTTTCCCACACTTCCTGCTCTCCACAAAACCAAACAGCCAACAGTAACCCTACCAGCAAAATGACAAACAACCCAACTTCAAAAAAGACAAACCAAGGCATGCCAGTGGGGCCCTTTGGATGATCACCCCATGTTTGCAAATCCGCACTTAATCCCAAAAAACAAAACCCCGCAACATTAAACAATACTAATAATACACTAATAGTACCAAACCCGAAACACTCTCTCTCTCATCCATTCAATTAACCTACACCTTATTCTTAATTAATTCCCATAAACGCGGACAACACTCTCACCATATTTGTGGTCAAATCTTAAATCTTTTAATAATCATCACCATCATCATATGCAAATAATTAATTTACTTAATTAATCATTCCATGATAATAGCTAGCTAGCTGATAGGGCATGCAGATATGCTCACCATGAATGTGTCCCCAATGTTGATCACAAGAGCGCCGGGCACGGGCCGGATCGCCTGCCACTTGTCGTCGGCGAACACCTCCAGCCCATCGACGTCGTCCTGCTGGAGAATCGTGAGGGAGGTCGGATCGCAGTGAGGCCCGGTCCCGAGAGTGAGCTCGGGCTCTTGGCAAGGGGGATAGTAGTTGCATCGCATGATCGAGCTGCTGTCCTCGAAGAATTCTCTGTAGTGCATCCTGTCCACCCCCAGACTAACTGCCAGAAGCTCCATGATGGAGAGCGACAGGTCGTTCATCGCCTCGCAGTATCTCTGGTACACAATCCTGATAGCAGCCGAGGAAAAAATTTCCAAACTAAAATAATTATATTTGTCAAACAGATGCAAAATGCTAGTGCTTTGTTCCTTGTGTGTTACTGTTTGTCCTTGAGAATAATATTGTACACCCCTACATAGAGAGCCACATGGGTTTCATTTGTACTCCAGGGGGGCCTATTCAAAGGACAATGCATGCTCAATTTGGGGAGAGAGGGGCCACCTACTCCCCCCACAATGTCTTTCTGCTCCTAGCCAGCTTCAATCTCATACATCTGGCTGTTTTATCTGGTCTAATATTAACATCATCATTGTTATTTTGTAGATGTATTCGAGGGGAAGAAAAAAATGAGAGAAAATGATGCAAAATACAAAGACAAGCAAGGATTGACCCTCTTATTATATCAATACATGTGTCAATACGTGATTGACCCTCTTATTGTATTGTGTGTGGCTCACACACATGAACCGAACCCGGCAAGCAATATGCATGGAGTGTGGTGTCGGTAGCTATATATCTATCTAAACTTACCCCATCTCCTCAAACTCTTGACCTAGGGTAGAGGTGAAGTAGTCCACAACCCCATGTTTGATGCAAGAACTGGTGTGACCAAACGAGAGGGTCTCCTTCCATGGCAGTTTCGAGGCGAACCGATCCAAATGGGCGCCGGCATAGCCCCACATGCTCCGGGCCTCCTCTTGGCTCTCAGCTTGTGGTCGAGTGGCAGCTGAAAGAACTCGTCCATGCAACCCAATGCGTCTCGGACGAGAGCCCGATCAATGCCGTGGTTGACGACTTGGAAGAAGCCGTGGGTCTGGCACGCGGTCCTGACTAGCCTGGCCGCCAGGCTTGTCAAGGCACCGTCTCCTTGAAAGAACCCTCTAAGGTCCACCACCGGAGCGTGGAGCTCCTCCAGAGTGTTTGGTCTCTCGTCGGACGGCCAAACGAACTCCCTGGGTATTCTAGCCTGGTATCTGAGCAGAGTCGAGTCGAAAACCAGGCGGCGATTCTGAGACGTGTCTCGATCTTTAGGAAGGTCCAATGGAGGGTGGAGGAGGAGGGAGCTGGAGGTGGAATCCATGGGAGGACAATCTTTTGAACGTTGGATAAGTGAGTGAGAGAGAAAGAGAGGGATGATGGCAGCTTTGAGGGTGTCAAGGTATTTGCAGAGGGGAGAAGCAACAAGAAGACAAAGGAAGAGATAAAAGAAAGAGCAAGAGAGGAAGGTGGCCCCCCCATCGATGTTTGGATAGAGAGGGGGTAAGAGAGTAAGAGCTCATGCATTGGTAACATCGAAAAGAGAGAGAGAGAGCTTGGATTATTTGATGGTATGCAAAGCCAAGCGCTGAGACGAGTGACGCCCGCTAGCTTCGCTTCAGAGTTTAAATTTTTTTTTAAACCATTAGAATTGAGGGGGCCTTTCATTGTTTTGCCACCAAAAAAGGAATCCTTTGGGGTGTTTGTTGTTTCCTAGTAGCTTGTACATACCACACTTGCCTAGTTTCAAGAAGGTCCCATCTCCCTCAATTTTGCTATAATTGTAGGACAACAAGTGGATCAAATTAATAATCCGAGCTATATGTGAAAGGACAATTTGTTGTTTCTTTGCATGTAATTAACTCCAAATCCAAGATATGCAATTACAAGACTTGTGGGAAATGTTACTAGAGAATCTATTCTATTTAGGGTTTCTGACCTCATCGAATACATCAAAATAAATGATTAGATTATTATTTTTTATTGTTAAAGTTGCATGTAGTTTTAACTATAGTCATTCAAACAATTCTGAAAATATGTAAAGTCAAATTTAGAAAATAATTTTCTAAAGAGTTTGTACATGTATATTGATTTAGATTTTCTCATCTTAGTCATATGTTTATATTACAATTACTTACTATTTTTTAACTGGTTATGATTCTTTTCTAGTATAAAATATTTAAGACAAATGTAATCATATGATATAGAAAGATCACGGTCATTTTCCTAGAGAGAAATTTTCATCTAGAGTTATTCAATCACTTGCGTTCTAACCTACTCCATATTTAAATTTGGCCAATATGATTAACTTTGTGGCCACATAAAGTTGTTCCCTTATATTATATGAAAATTTACACATATTCTTATATTAGAGATCTCCTTATAATAAATCACATGTCTTGTTATTTTGAGGATGAAAAAAGAAAAATATAAATTACACATCAGCGCTGTTCATCAATGAAATCGGACGTGTAATCAAACGGGAAAACCTTTTCACTTCCTCCTACTTCCTCGTAATATTACAACTGAATAAACTCATTAAGTGAGTAAACTCGTACAAAAAATTGAGCAGTCACCCTCAAAATTTCGATAGACAAGAGGTAGGTGTACAGTCCAGTATAGATCTAAAGTGACTTCTTTGTCTCTTCACGTATACTTATCAATGAAAGGATTAGCTATCAATTCACAAAAGCATCAACTCCTCAATCACATCTCACAGTAGAACAAACCACAAAACAGGCAAAATAAATTATGCACTAGAGCTAGTGATGATATTTGCGAGAAGTAACCAAATCAGAGCAGACAACTTGAGGTTATTATACGTGAAGAATTCACGGCGAGAGAGAGGGAGAGATGAAAGCAAATCTTGTAACATTACTTGTAACATTACATGATCTTGGCTCCTTGTGGGATCAATGAAAGCAAATCTTGTATCTTTTAAGACACCCTGGAGTGATGTTACACAAATTGGACTGTCCAATAACAGAGAGTGGATATAAAAATCAGACCAAGTTTAGATCACATCGACTTACTTAATTGTTATAGGGTGTTGCCCTGACACATGGCGGATCGTGATTGGACGAGCTGGGGCAAGATGTGGGCCCACGTCTCAATGTGGCCAAGGTGGTGGGTCCCACAGCAAGATCTATTCATATCCCTGGGGCCAATCAAGAGGTGCTAAAGGCCAAATAAACTGTGACAGGCATCCACTTAGGGGCCGTTTGTTTCGCGTAAAAGTCCATAAATCATAAATGACTTACAACTCAGTTACAACTACGGCGTTTGTTTGGACCGTAATTCATAAAAAGTTTACACAATTTAATTATCACTCACTTGCAACTCAATTACCACTCAGTTACAGCCCAGTTACAGTTAATTTTGTGGTCATGCAAATTTGTATTATTTTTATGTTAATATTAATTTTTTTTAATATTTATCATTTTTAATATTTATTTGCAATATTAAAACTTTTTAAATTACCATATAGTTAATTTTGTGGTCAACTTTTTCACTTACGACTTACACATTACGACAACCAAACATCGTAAAACACAATACACTTTTCCACTTACAACTTTATATTACCAACCAAACACCATAAAGCTTACATGCATGTAACTCATTTACAACTGTAAAAGACTTTACCAATTACGACTTACGAATTACGGTCAGTTACAACAACCAAACAGGCCCTTAAGTGAGAACCCATAGGTCTAATCACACCACACTAGTGCATCTTGCAGAACAAAAAAACATTCCCTCATTTCTTTACGAGGCTCCTTTGTTCTCCTGTGTGCGCACCAACAAAAAACCCTTGTGGTTAACATAACACCATTGTGGAACTAGCTATAGTTTGAGGAGCTCACATGACCATTTTGTTCTTTTTTGTTTCTACTCTCTAATTATCAATACGAGAAGTATTCTTGCCTTCTTGGGAAGCTGAGCTTTGCTTTGGAAACTCGATTTTTAGCCTCTTTTGGCAACTGTTCATGTAACTTTTTCTTTATATATTTATTATTAATCACCTGTGTGTAAAGCCAAAAAAGCAGGCCCCATATGCACAGAGAAAAAATACCATACATGTCAATTTAAATGAGAGTATAAAGAATAAAATAGAAGTATCAATTGTATCCTTTTCAGGTCCTTTAGACATATGCATGCAGTGCCAGTGGAAAGAAAAGGGCAGGGATAAGGCCTTAGAGGTGAGTTATTGACAGATTCTATTTTCAGAGAGGTGAGTTAATAAGCATCTTGATCCGCCTCATTTCCAATTTTCAAGCGGAAGCCTTCCTAATTAAGTAACCTTTGGTGGCCTCAGAACGTTTGGATAACGATTCTATCAGGTTATGGCGATGAGACTCGGACATATTGGCATGAATTCTTTGCAAGCTTTGGCGAAGTAAGAACTATTAGAAGGTGCAACTACCTGCAATTTGAAGTTTAGTGAAAATTATGTTCTGGACAAGAAGATAAAAATGAAGTTTGGCACCACAATTCACCATTCGGGAGGTTTTCTTGATTGTATTCACATTGATATTTGTGTTCCTACTAAGACTGTATTGTTTGGAGGTCATTCGTACGTGTCTTTTTTGTTGATAATTTATCTAGGCATTGTTGGGTATACCCCTATGAGACAAAAGTTTGAAGTCCTAGATTTGTTCGTGAAGTGAAAGAAACTGATGGAGAATCAGACCGAAAATCAAGGTACTCTGATTTGATCTTATTGGGGAGTACAAGGATCAGTTCCTACAATTTGACCAGAACAATGATATTGATATTCACTTCACAGTTTAAAAATAGATTGGGGTGGCTAAAGAGTTGAACCGTGTCTTACTGGAGAATATTTGGTATTTGTTATATAATGCATCATTAGACAAATTATTTTGGGTTGAGACTTTGGTGTATACTAGCCATCTCATGAATAGGTTATTGTCGGTTGCGATAGGAGGTAAAAACTTAATTGGATATTTAGTCAGGTGGAGCTGCTCAAGGCTATAATTTGTTGCCGGTATTTAGATGTTCAGCCTACTTTAGAGTAAAAGTTGACAAGTGAATCCGTGAAAAAAAGTTTGTGTTTTTGGGTGTCAAATTTTTTGAAAGACTACACCTATGAGACTCTGAAAATAAAAAGATCATGTTGAGCGCGTTTGTCAAATTTGATGAGGCTTCATATTGAAGTCTACCGTCTCTCAGCCAGTGGAGAGGATGAAAACTAAAGATGTATCGTAGCGGAAGGAGGTTGATGCTACTCCACCATCTCCAATTGGTTCAGCATCAGTTGAGATTTCACCGAATGTGGCACCAAATGGAGATCATGTAGCCAATTTTTATGCTAAACGGGTTGAAGAAAAAGTTGCTTTGATTGCAGTTAGAAGAACCAAGATAAATCCATAAAAGTGGGTGAAGAAGTATGAATCTCAAATTGGTGAGCTAGGTAGCTCAAGTTAAAGACCATTATTTTCCATGACAATCGTGATAAGGAGATTCGTATGACTAAGCCAGTTGGGTTCAGTGCTACAAATTTGGTTTCAGTTGATGGTTGAGCTTTTCAGAACTCGTTTGGATGAATTATGTGTGGCTTGATCTCTTGGGCAGGGGGTACATAGGCAACCTTCATGATGCAACCCGTTTGTTGAGCTGAAATTGGTTATTCGTGGTGTTCGACTCAGATTTGAGAAATCTTCACCGAGGTGGAGAATAATGAGGGAGAAAATGAAAATTGGAGTTTTCAAACTCAATTTGATAGAGCAGAGAAATTTGAACTTTGTAAATAGCACATGGGAAAAGGACATATAGCTATTAACATGCATGTAGTGGCGGTCGACAACGGATACACGGGTACGCCAATAAAAGTTATGTTTGTGGGTCTGTAAACAACTAACATGGAGCTGTCGATGAGCGTTTGTACTGGTCAACATAGATGGCTCAGTCTGTCCGATAGGAGACCAACTGAGAGTTTGGATGGCTCAGTCTGTTTACAGGCTCTTGGAGCTATCGACAACTATAGTATTCTGGGTGTACTATCCGAATTGGTTTCTGAATTTTGTTTTTGATACAATTTCAGAAGTTTTGATTTCTTTTTCTTCGTGATTTTTCTGTTATATATTGAGGGGTACTGTGCCCTACTTTGTAACCTTAAGAGAGGTGATTTGTATTGAGAGTTCTAGGGTTAGTTTGTTTAAGAGAATTCTATGACAAATCACATAGTTTCTATATCTGGATCAGTTTTTTTTTTATCAATTTTGATTTTCGAATCAATTTGTAACCCTTGTAACTCTGTTAATTAAAAAAATCCTCTCCCTTCTGCCCCGAGGATGTAGGAAGTTGTCAAATCTCGTTAAAATCATTTGTTCTCACTTTCTCTCTTTGTTTTTATATTCGTGCTATATTGATTTGTGATTGACTCAGCGTTGGAACGCTGATCTTGATGATTGACGTGCTGGATTCCTCCAAAAAAGGCAGAACAATTACGTGACCCTCAACCCCTCCCAAAGAATAGGATCAACTCTAAGTTGTGCCCATCGTATAAAATTATTTTCCTAAGAATTATCACAAATGAGCATTGTAGCAAAGTTAGTATTTATTATTGTTCTTTTACCGAAACACCTTGGTACGAATCCCATTATTTGAGGTGTTTATATATTATTTATAATTACTTTTTCCATTCCTTTTTCCTATTCCTCTAACAAAACTTTTTATTAATTATTAGCTACATCTTTTCTTTTCTTTTCCCTTGCCTTTTTTACTATTTCTCTAACAAAACCTTTATTAATTCTCAAAACACCACTTTTTTAAATTCAAAAATAAAAATGAGTAGAAATGTTTTTGTTAATTCTCAAACATACTTTTGATTTCTTTTGTCATACCTTTTTTCCCTATTTCTCCAACAACAAATTATTAATTCTCAAACACAACTTTTTATTACTTCAAAATAAAAACGTAGAAACGATGTTCTATTAAGAAATAAATATTTAATAATAATAGTGAATTATTTAGAATATATAAATATAATAATAGCACAAATATAGGTTACACTCTACCTAAAAAGTAATGAAGATTAATTCTAAAGGTAGTTAGAATATATTCAATAATGTTAAAGTTTTATCATATTATTAATTTAGAGCTAGGATCATGATTTTTTATTTAAAAAAATTAGAGTTATAACTAACATTTTTTCTATTCAGATTTTCAATAAATTTAATAATAGTATATTTTCTTAATTCAATGTTCACGAACATTTGAGATGCCATTTTAAGGTTTATAGTTTAGATTTTAAACATTCAATATTTTTTAGATTAAATTAGATATGGTAAAAGTCTAATATTACTTTATAATGTTCACATTAAAAAAGATCTTACTTTCGCTACAATCTATACATGAGTGATTGATAGAGCCTTTGGATTGGTGGAAGAAAGTCCCCCCCCCCCCCCCCCCCCCCCCCCAAATTCAAAGTTCTTGCGACACCACTAATTCATGTTTTATATGGACATCAAAAGCTTGAACTTAAAAATCAATTCTCAATTATCTAAATACAAAACTTCAGACTCCAGAGTAGATCCCACGAGTAAAGGACAAAATGCACATCAAGTTAACATTCAGTGGGGTGTTAGAATCAGAATAGAGACTGTGAAACGATGATAGCTACCTAGGTATACCTACGGTCCAATCCAATAGCACAACGTTTATAAGGGTCTGTTTGCTTTTTTGAAAGTGAGAGAAAAGAGAAAAGAGGGGATGAAGATAATTTGAAGAGAAGAAGATGTTTCTTCTTCCTTCCTTGATTTGATGTTTATTTTGTCAAATTTGGAAGAAGAAAGAGATCTCTTCTTCTCTTCCAAACTTGTTTGATTGCACATTAAACAAAGAAGAGCTAATAGTGTGAGCACTTACAATAAGATTACCCCATGTTTGTCTGCTATTACAGCTGCAAGCTGTTGCTGCTGCCACTGATACTGCAAGCAGTAGTAATAAGGAGAGCAAGCATCCGGCAATCCAATCCAACCAATTCAGTAAATCTGCAGTAAATATAGTCAAATAATAAATAAATTCGACCAATCCAACCAATCCATTAATTAGCAAATAACATTAGAACTAGAGCATACAGTAACCATGGGATATTAGCTTCTTGCATCAAATAACAAATAAACTAAGTATTTCTTTCAACAATTAGCATTAGAGAACCAAAAGTTCCCCGATCCATCACACACCCAGTTCCTGCATGATAAACAAGATGTTATATCCTGGTTGTTTATTAAGTCCATATGCATGCAGATTGAACCCAAAAATTCAGTAAGTTTTATATGGTTTAGTTCATCTGGTTTGAGTTAAATCAACCTATTCTTCTTAAACATAATGATTAAGAATGTCTAATAATTTTATAAAAAAAACTAAAACAAGTAAGAATGCGCTTACATAATAGTACTTTCCTCCGATGAGTGAGATGAAGCTTTGGGCACTCCATTAGCACTGATCTCACTTGATCGGCTAATGGATTCCATCTCTGGTACAAACAAATATGAACATGCTTGTCAAGATTCCCAAAATAAGAATATATGTTCTCATATGAACTGATATGAATAAAATAGTTACCTTAGGGGGCTTGCTTTGACTCTTCATAAAGTTGATTTGTACATGCACTTAGGGCTTAGAATTGGTGCTGGTTCATCATAAATTTAGTGCCGTATATAGAGTGAAATGCATAGGTTGCCTCCATAACCTCTATGAGTGATTGTCATTTCTGGCCTCCAATACTCAAAGGGGATTGCACCAAAGCAAATATACTCTAAATACATTCTACTAGGCTTAGACAAAACAAATATAGTCATTATGAACTAAGCACCATATCATCATTGCGCTTCTCTATTATAAGCTCACATCTTTAACACCAACCTTACAATCAATAAAACATCACACTTTCAAAACTATTAGCACGAAGAAAATGGAGCATATCAACTTACAATACATATTATATTGAACACATTCACATGTTCAAACACAACATTAGTAAACATGTCTAATATACACAAGTATCCCTAGATTTGTGTATACATCCAAAAACATGGTTACTCAATGAGGACAAACTTAAATGTCAAGTGTCATCATGACCAAAGATATAAAACTTAAATGTCAAGTCTCATCGTGACCATACATATAAAAGTAACTCAAGACGTACTATTGTGAAGTTTAAACAGACCATGATCAAAAACCAAAAGATGCAACACATAAAAAGCTAGACAGTGACATATCCCGATGAAACCCCATCCGTCACCCCGTTCACACTTCTCTCTCCCATTGAGGTTCCAATGTTAGCGACTGGGTGATGTTTTCGTACGATCGCGATTATGTCCATATTCTTGGGGCTTCACTATAAAATCCTTCGTATCTAGACCATTCTTGTAGAGCTCAGTGAAGATCAAGTTGAGATTCCCATCTCAAATTCTTGCATGCCCCATACAATTTTCAACAATTTCTCATGCCACTTGCCTTGTTGGTAAGCGTTAATAGCATTAGCTATGTCTTTGAGTCATCCCTTCAGTTCTTGCACAAGCACCGCAGGTGCATCCTCCCTCTTTCTCTTCTTACGCGGCCTCGAGTTCTTACCAACCATGTTGCGGGAAGGAACGACACCAACATTGGCCTTAGGATTGTTGCCCGGAGGCCTTCCTCTCTAGTTTTGATGATGATTAACTCATGTAGTTATGTTTACTAATAATCTTGTGATTTTAGTTTCAGATCATGTAACAAGATATTAGTTGGTGATTGCTTCAAAAGAGGAGTTTGGAAGCCTTCACTTGGTGATTCCCGAGCCCGAGCGTCAAGATCATTCATAGCCATGCTCGTTGGATCACGGAGTTTGGACCGAGTCGACTTGAAGATGAAGATCGTCAAGAAGACTTAGGTATCCTAGTGTTTAGTGTGTTTAGATCCATTTGTAAAGCTTAGTATAGTTGATCAACATACACGTTTTATGGATTTGGTTTTCATGAATAGTTTAGATCAAAACAAGTTTAAATGGTTTTTATGTATATTAGATGTGCTCAATATACATACATGCTTCATATCTTAAACAAACTTATTTTGATATATCTATTCATGAGTTTTAGGAAAAATCAGATTTCCTATTGAGAAAAATCCAAGTTTGATAAAATACAGTTTTTGGTTTTTGATAAAAATGATAAGACACAAAAATAGTTCAAATTGCTTGATATTTGAGTTGAATGTTTTATCACATGTTTATATATCAATGCAAAATGTTAAAACTATTTTTGAGAATTTTTACAAGATTTATAAGAATTTTTAGAAATATTTTAACATGTTTTTCTGACCCAGTTTCTGACCCAGAACTGTGCTGACAGGCCAGGTCGGTCGATCGCACGGTCGACCGAGCCAGGATGTGGTCGACCGGGCGGTCGACCGACGTGCACAGGTCTGCGCACGTCTGCTGGCAGAGTGGGTCGGTCGACCGGACCAGAGAGCTCTGCTCTCTGTATCTGGGCGGTCGACCGGTTTGCCCAACGGTCATATTATGACCGTTGGCGGTCGACCGGGCGGTCGACCGCAAGCCTGTCAGGCTGACAGATCAGCCTAACGGCTAGTTTTGTATTGGCCTATATAAACCACATTTCTTTGGGATTTTGGCCAAGGTTTGAAGACCAAAAATTTTCATATTCTCTTGTGTTTAAAACAAGTTTTCAAAAGTGTTTAGAGCTTCAAAAGATCATTCTTTTATTGTTTTAGAGTTTTTAGAAAATCAAAGAAAATAGAAAATTTGGGAGATTTACTTTGTTCTTCATTTCTATCTTTTACCAAGAGTTTTCCCAAGTATTTTTCTTTGAGTTTTTGTTTTCCAAACTCTAGTTTTTCCACACTTGAGCTATCTTCTATCCTATTCTATTAGGATCATTTGTTTGTGAAAAGAGATTGTTCGTGGTTGAAAGATACCACTTGTTGTAAAACCTTTTTCATTGTTGGGTTGCTCCCTCTTCGGTAGAGGTTGAGGTTTGTGTTTGCTCCCTCTAGTGAGAGGTGGATATTGGTTGTTGGCTACGGGCCTTATCCCTTTTCGGTAGAGGTGGATTTGTGGTTGTTTTGCCTCGGTGGTATTGTAAGGTTGAGAGAGGAGTTCGGTACTCCTTTAGTGGATTGGAAATCCTTCTCGGTGAAGGCGGGGACGTAGAGCTAGGGCTCGAACCTCGAAACATATCATTGTGTTTGCGTTTGATCCACTTGTCTCTAAACTCTCTCTCTTTACATTTGTGTTGAACATAGCATCATTCATAGCATCATATCTATTTGCTTGTGTTTGAGCATTGATTCATATTGTCATATCTTTTATATGCTTGTGTGCCTCACTTGTACTTAACCACAAGAGCTTCATATAGCACCTCAACCCTTATCTAGGGGAATCAAGAGGAGTTAGTCCAGAGCCCTTCACGGGGAATTCGGCTACACTTGTTGGTTGTATTAAGTGTGTTGCAAATAGTTTTTAGCTTCCGCATTTAGTTTCTAGATTAGCCATATCACCTATTCACCCCCCCTCTAGGTGATTTCAATTGGTATCAGAGCCTACGCTCCTGATACTTAGGTTTAACAACCTAGAGTGAGATCCTTGTTTGCTAATCTATAATTTGCATTTGCACATTTTATTGTTTGCACACATATAGTTTGCACTCATGGATAACCCTCCTATGTTTGATATTTCTAGACTTGATGTTTGGAAGGTTATGATGAGTTGTTATTTGAAGACCTAGGCTTGCATGTTTTTCTTGCCGCTACCAAGAAATGCTATCTTGGTGACCGCAATCATATAGGGGCCAATGCACAAGCCCTTGAGGCCATTAGAAGCACGCTATCAAAAGAATATCTTATGCTTGTTTCTAACCTTAATTCCGCTTTTGTAGTGTGGAACAAGTTGACCACAACCACCACCACCTCCAAGCTTCAATTGCCAATCCAACAAGAGGAGGAATCTAGTGGAGAATCCGAGTCTCAATGTCACATGGTCCAAGGGAATGACTCCCTTGAGGTAAACTCAGAAACCCACTTAGATGATGATGATGATGCTAGTTCTTCAAATGATTATGTTGATGCCCATGCTTTAAATGAAGAACTATCTATTGTGTGTGAAAAACTCCTAGAAAAATATAATATTTTGAAAGGAAAAGTTTAGGTCTTAACAATGAAAATAAAAATTTGATTTCTAGACTTGACTTGGTTTTGCAAGAAAAGGTGGAGATTTCAAATGAGAGGAATTCATTGAAATCTCAACTAGATCTTGCACTAAAAGAAAATGAATTGTTGAAAAATAAAAATGATTGCAATGCTATTTTGTAGAAAAATTAAAAACTATCCTCAAAAGTTGATTTTGTTGTAAAAGAAAATGAATCTTTGAAAACAAAAATTATTTCTATTTCAAAAGATTTAGATGTGTGTTTAAAGAAAAATATTTCTTTACAAAATAATATTGATTCTCATGTTTGCCATGCTAGGATAGCTTTACCTAGTTCATCTATTGCATGCACACTTCTTCTTTGATTAATATGATATATCCATGCTTAAGAAAGTGTTGATTGTTTGGGCTCCACTTTGAGCCAATGTGTAGTGGGTCATACACGTTTGGAATCTTTGTTTCGAAAGAAACAAGTTCCATCTATTCATGCACACCCTACACGGCATACACATGCTCCTCACGGATACACCCATCACATGTATGCTCATGTGTACACTTGTACACATTGTGGACGTAAGGGCCAGCTTGCTAAATTTTGCTTTGATAGATTACATGATGTAAATTTAGCAAATAATTTTGTTTGGGTTAGAGAAGGTACTAACCCCCATGGACCCTAGAGGATATGGGTACCAAAGACCACCCCTCTTGGTTACGATGTAGGTGTGGGCTCTCACATGACGTGAGAGTAGCGGTACCTTGGAGTGGATGCGTTCCGTACTTAAAGGAAACATGTTGGATGCATCACTTTCAAGGGATGTTTGGTGGAGAGGACCACCTTGTTTTGGAGACATGGAGAGTTGCCTCATAGGTTTGGTAACGGTCTCTAACTCCTAATTATTGTTTACATGCTTTTCATGTTCATTATCTTTAGCATGATTTGATGTTTTTAGATTATTATGAAATGCCATGTTTATTAGATCATTGACATGCATGTATAGTCTTTGAGACACCCATGTTTAATATGGATCATATTTTTGTGTTCTCACCATTGTTTAGCTATTATGTTAATCATAGCTCTAATAACATGTGGATTTGCATAATAATCATGTTTATGTTTATCATGATGATTTTTATCTTGTTTTTGATGCTTCATGTTTTGAATATATGTTTAAATGTTAGTTTTTATTAAAACTAGGTATATACTTGTCCATATAGTGGGTCACAAATAAATCTATATATGTTTGTACTTGAATGCTTATTTGTCCCCATTAGATGTGCTAGTATAGTCTAGTTTTGATGATTCATGCATTTTAAACTTGTATTCCTATTTTTAAATTTGTTTCATGAGTTTTCATTTCATGTATATGTGAATTTTTGCCAAACTTTAAGATATACATGTATACCCCTTGAGTCATTTGCTTTTCATGCAAATCTTTATGTATGGACTCAATTGTGTTTGGGGATATGTATGTATACTTCTTGTGTTGACAAATCATACATATACCTTGAAATGAAAATTATTTTAATGAAAATTTAGTTATTCATGTTTTCATGTATTTATGTTTAAACTTCATGTATATGTCTATTTTATCCAAACTATTTATTATACATGTATATCCTTTTGAGTCACGTGCCTTTATGCATATATGTTTGTGGACTCGTTGTGTTTGGATATGTATGTATACTTTAGTTTGTATAAGACATACATATACCTTGAAGATTAAATAGTTTTAATGATTTTCATGTTTTCATGTTTAAAGGAATATTGAGCTTAATGGAACATTTTTTTCATGATTGTGATCTTCACATCTTATTTGTACACTCACATTTATTGTTTACTCATGTTTTATTTTCATGAGTCATATTTATGCTTCATTGATTATGAGTGTTAGCTATTTTGTGAATTTCATGTTTTTATGAAAATAATTTGTTTTTATTCCTTGCTTGAAGGATTTCGTACTAGCTAACAAGTTTTTTCATTTAACTAGTTCGTATTCTTCATTTAGTAGAGTTTTTCAAACATACTTCAATTTTTTAAACCTATTTTGAAAACCCCTACCTTCTATGGGCGGATGGATGGGCGATCATGCTCATGTATGCTTTATAATGAAAATCATTTTAAACTTGAACATGATTGGGAGGATAGATTATATGAGTTATACTTTGATATTATTGTTGTTTCAATTGGTATCATTGGATTCTTTCAATTGGTATCAATTTTGACCTTTCTTGTATACTCATATATGTTTGTATGTATGTATACTTTCAATTCCAATAGTATCAATTTCGATTGGTATTAAATTTTTCATACATATATATTTTGTTTATGCTTAAGCTTGTATGTTTAAATGAATATCATGTTTCAATTGATTAGTTTTCAATTGGTATCCTTAAACAAGCTTATGCATGTCTTTAGCTGATTTTTCATAAAGGGGGAGAAAACTCATATTTTAGTTTTCAATTGGTATTTTGTTCCCTTACTTTATGATAGAAAATAATAATTTCAATTGATATCATATGTTTAAAATGAACAATTATTTCAATTGGTATCAAGATGTTGTTTTCATTTTTTAAATTGGTATCAAGAGGCACTTCATTGACATATTTTTAATTGGTATCATGTTTAATGTCACCCCTTATTGACTTCGTTTTTGTTTAAGACAAAAAGAGTCAAAACATTGTTTTTATTATTTTGTTTTTTACCCTTTTGTTGATTCTTTGTTTCGAACAAAATGGGGAGAAAAATTTATTGTTTTGGTTTTTACCCCTTTATTGATGATTGACAAAAAGGGGAGAAAGATGTTGAGTTTTATATGCATACTTATGTTTTTGCTTATATTAAGTGTAAAGATGTTGAGTTTTATATGCATATTTATGTTTTGCATATATTAAGTTTAATTGGTATCTAGAGCATGTTTATTTGTTTTTGAAAATTTCATTGGTATTTAGAGCCTTTTATTGTTTTCGTGTTTAATAATTCATTGCATATTTATGTTTATTTGCTATGCATGAGTTAAGGGGGAGCTTCTTTGAAGCTTAACTTTAATCCATGCATATATAACTCCATGAGTTTTTGTCATCATCAAAGGGGGAGATTGTTGCCCCGGAGGCCTTCCTCTCTAGTTTTGATGATGATTAACTCATGTAGTTATGTTTACTAATAATCTTGTGATTTTAGTTTCAGATCATGTAACAAGATATTAGTTGGTGATTGCTTCAAAAAGAGGAGTTTGAAAGTCTTCACTTGGTGATTCCCGAGCCAGAGCATCAAGATCATTCATAGCCATGCTCGTTGGA
>JAVJIF010020281.1:30000-70709 GCA_038442645.1 Agave tequilana | reverse complement strand
GTTGAGGAGCTAAATTACAAGTATTCTAAAAAGATTACAAGTAGATCTCCTCAGAGATTCTGGAGAAGTGTGCCGATAGGAGTTTGGTCAGCGCGCGACCACTTTTGTCCCTTTGACGATGCAAGCGATGAGATTCCCTTCTCGCCTGGTTCGGGGAATCAGAGAACAGAAGGTTGGTAGAACCCTCTTACTACTTCTCAAAACCGCCTTCAATTAGGAATTCCTTCTCGCCTGGTTCCGGAGATTCCTTGAGAAGAAGGTATTAGGGTATCAGCACCCTGATTAGAGAAGCAATCCTCTAAAAGTCTCTGAATTCAAGAGCGCACGGTGCGTCGTGAAGAAGCCTCTGCTTGTGGAGTCCTCTTGTGCGTGTCGTCTCAGAAAAGCTCTCTCTCCTTGTGCCCCTGGTGGGCTATTTACAGGGAGAGCAAGGGTATAATCGTCCCTTGAAGATATGGAAATAGATTGAATCAAATCTGTTTGAATCTGTAAAGTAGCCTTGCTGCAAGGCTAAGATCAGCTTCTGCGAAGCTAGAAATGGCAGGTCGGTTGATCTTCTTAATCTGTTTTGATCCTTTCCATATTGTTGGAGGATTTCCCCTGATCTCCTTACTCATTTTAAGAGAGTCAAGAGATTGTGGCAATCAACTGCCGAATTTGATCTCCGATTTGATCTTAATTGGATTTGATCTGATTAGATCTGATCTCGTCCGGAGATTTGATTGGTCAAAGGTTTGACCATAGCAGACCAATAATAGCGCTGCCCGCCTTGAACTTACAGCGGAGCTGGAGACAGTTTCTGGCGAAGTCCGAAAGAAACTCTTCAGCGGAGCTAGAAGTCGTCTGTGGCGAGGCTACCATATACCCTTTCTGCGTAGTTGTGTATGGCTTCAGGGCGAAGCTGACTTCCTTTGGCAAAGCTATGAGTTAGCTTCCTAGCGAGGCTTTGAATAGCTTCAAGGCGAAGTCGGGTGATCCTAGCCTCTCAAGTGAGGCTATCCCTTTGGGCTCATATGATGCTAAGTGTTAGCATCTTTAGACCTACTGAGGTCTGTTTAGAAACAATCCGGGTTCACTGTCTGCTTGCTGGATCAGTGGAGTCCAAGTTGCTTCCTTGTCCCTCGGAGATGGGTGAAAACTGGTCTTCAGCTCGTCTGTCACTTGTCTTTTGTAAATGTCAACAAGTTTAGACATTGTTCGGACCAATAAGAATCTTGTCTTTTTTAAGTGTCAACAAGACCCCCTTCAAAGTTTTCAAAAGTCTGCGATGGCTCAGACTTTGAAATACTTTGAACTGCTTTGATTGGTGGTGTGTGGAGTATGAACGTCGCCATGATGGTTGAGTTCAGCTTCACTTTGAATCCTGCTTTGGGATGTAGATTCGTCGAGGAATCATGTAGATTCGCATCTGGGTAGCTTCGCGGCTAGGTAGGTTCGCTCTGGAACATCTGTTGCTTTCCCAAGGCCAACTGCCGTGGACCGGTTACGAGAAGGATTACTTCTTCTCTCGCACTGATCGAGGGAGATATTCTCCCTTGTGCATTTCTGAGGGAGGATATTCCCTTTCTTCAAGGCGCCATGAGTACCTTTATGAGGGAGACGTTTCTTCCTTTGCACGGTTTCAAGGGAAACCGTCCCTTTTCTCAAGGCGCAATAAATGTCTTAAATGCGCTCGTGCTTCCACGCTTGAGGCGGCAGCGCTCAGGCCATGGGGCCTATAAATAGGACACTTGAGGTCCTCTGAAGAGAAGTGATATGCTCTTCTCTTGGTTGAGAGAGATACTCAGATCTCTGAAGTAGTGGGAATGCCCACTCTGATCATTATTCGGCCAAGGACCGGTAAGTCTTGATCATCTAGAGACTTTACCAATAAACTTTTAGGGAGTTCATCTCCCTTAACTTAGCTTTAACAGCTGCCTCAGGGATCGATTTCCCTTGTTCTTCATTTTGCAATTGACTGATCCGCAGAGAAGGATTTCAGCATAGCTTCCCAGCGAAGCTATCATTTTGACTTGATCAAAAAAAGATCACTGCATGTTAAGTCCGCTACACAGGCAGAACTTGGGACTTAGTTTCTTCAAAGTTGAGCCAGTCTTGCCATATAGGTGGGGCTAAGACTGTGTCCCATAGGATCAGTCTGACTCAGCCATATAGGCGAGGCTAGGACTTGGCGTTTGCTGAGCTTGCCCATCATTGCTGCGCAAGCGAGGCTTATCCTCTGCTTTAACTGAAATCGGATTGCTTCGCCTCAAAGAATTTGACTTAGCGTTTTTGCAGCTTCTCTGGTGTTTAACTGCTAACTTGTTTCAGTTTGTATTGCAGTGAGCTATGTTCGCCAATCTTGTGACTTGATGAAAGAAACCAGGAAATTTCCTCTTACTTTTCCAGTTGAGACTTTACCTTTAAGCAGGAGGAACAAACTGGGGCAGCCGATGTGTGTCCCAGAGGCTGTGGCAGTCGCTTATCCGAGATGATCCACTTCGGGAAAGCAGACGTCACCTGTAAGGTCGCGGATCTTCCCATTGCCAATTTTCATCAAAGAAGATCCAACCTGCTGGTGGCGATCAGTCCTTTGCCAATTTTGATTGCGGAAGGTTCAACTTCCTGGTGGCACAATCTGTCCTGGTGGCACCATCTGTCCTGGTGGCACCATCTGCCATTATGTGAAGGATTACGGCCTTGTGCAGGAGGAAGGCCTTTCGTGTCCAGTTGGTTTCGCTTGGAGATAGATAAGACCACTTGTATGCCTCTTGAGCAAATGATTCTGTTGTAAGAAACACAACCTTGATGTAGTATCAATGTACCTTCCCTTTTAATCAATGAAAGTTCATGTTCTGCTCATCTGGTTTTTGTTTTGCCTTCATCTTGAATTCGGCTAGCGGAGCTAAACTCCATGTGGGGTTAAAGATAGGATTCCATCTGAATCCAGAATAAGCTTTCAACGAAGCTAGCATATCTGCGAAGTTCGGCCTATGCCTTCAGCGAAGCTAAGGCAATCCTTCTGGCGAAGTCATTGATGTATTATGCGAAGTCCGCATTTTAACTCGTGGCGAAGTTAGCCCTTAGTGGGGCTGAATCAGCGCTTCTCGGGAAGGCGCTTTAGGCGTCATTTCAAATTAATTTGAAACGACAGCCTGTACTCTTTTCGAGGCGTCGTTTCAGGCGATCATCGGCCTATAAAAGCCCGGTCGGGCTGAGAGAGAAAGTTATCATTTCTCTTTGAATTTTTCAGAGCACTTGACTCTTCTTCTTCTTTCTTCTTCATTCCTCTTCATTCGAGAGTTTAAGAACTTCCACAGTTCTTCAATGGCGCCCAAGAGACGAGCGGGGAAAGAAGTGACAACTTCTGCAGCGGAGGGTCCTTCTCCTCCTCCGGTCATCGAACGACCAATTGCCGGTAAGGGACTCCCCATTTTAATTAGAGACTGTCGTCTCTCTTTTAAAGCCGATGTTTGGCTATCTTTGGATGAATCCATAATGATCGAGCATGATCTGTTATTGTTAGGGAATCCATTTCCCTGCATTTCCCTTATTTTCTCGAACGGGAATTCCAGAACTGAAGAGTTCTTCTTTAAGCTTCTAGGCGAAGCTATCACTTAGACTGTCTTCATCCTATTGAACAACAGGCTATGGATCTGTCCCTTCAATCATGGCCGCAAAGGATTAATAATAAGTTTTGACCATAATGCCCTTTTGACGAAGTTAGTCCTCAGGGCTGTGCCACCTTCTGCTTAAGCTTTTCGAAGCGAAGCTAACACTTGGACATTTTCTGCGAAATGCGGACTTGACTGTAACTGCGAAGCTGTCACCTTGTTAGCTTCGTTCAGAGAGCGAGGCTATGCCTTGGTGAAACTTGTGTCTTTGTGTTCGCTTCGCTGATGAACTAATCATGATTCTTCTTTGCTTCTGCAGTGCACTACACTCCTGGTCCTTCGAACAATCTATTTGGGATGACCAGGGGATTGGACGGCAATATCAGCCTGCAATTCCAAGGGCAGCTTCTCTGTTTAGTGAGCAGAGCTCTCTCGTTCGAGACACGCTTATTTATGGTGGTGATCAATACACCACGAGGAGTATTTTGACTACGGCTTCCCTTGAAGATATTGACCGTCGAACTTATAGGAAGCCCGACTTCATGTTCGGAGATGCCGCACCAGATCCTGATCACCAACTACTGACAGGGGAAGGGCAGTGATTTTCCAGTTGGATGGTGAGAAGTTCTACCTTCCGTCCAACAAGCGTCATTTTTCTTTGTCTTCCTTCCAGTGCGCGACGCAGGCTCGGAAGATGTCGTGGGAAGTGAGCCGGAGTACTGACTCTGTCCACATAGGGAAATTGATACTTCAGTCTCCTGGATATGCAAGAGCGGGGCCTCGTTGCATAATGGGTCTACATCCTGAGAATGTGTCGCAAGAGATCCCAGTGGGAGAAAATCCTGCAGTGGCGCTGACCTTTGGCAACCAATTCTGCAAGGTCAATGGGAACTACCCAGCCACTGACTTCAGACTCCAGGCTGGATTCACCCTCTGAAGGCATGGTGGAGGGATTTAACTACATATATCCTCTCTCATTTCGAGGAGGATTTGGAGAGGCTGAACCTCCATGAGGCCGTCCGGGGGACCTGTCACGGTATTGAGATCAACGTGGCGTGCTTCAACGCCATCTTTGAATTGTATTGCCCAGCTTCAGGGACTTTCTTCACCCCTATTGGCGAATTGGGTATGGCCTTGCATGAGATGTGGGAAGTCTCTGCTTTGCCTTTTGGATCTCTTCCATATGAAGAATACTTCCCGTGCGAGGCAGAATTGGCACTTCTGGAGAAGCAGGAGCCCACTTTGTTTGAGACCTACAGGGAGTTAATGTGCCACTTGTACTTTTGCTCCAGTATGCATGGGGGCAGCAAGGGAACCTCCTGTAGCTTGAAGAGCTGGGGAGATTATTTGTTTCCAGATATGGAGAACACTCCTGAAGCAGCTCACTGTGGAGTTGCTGATGAAGACATCTTAACCGGATGTAAAAGCACTTCCAAGGGGATCTAGTTGTGAAGGAAGACGATGGTCCTTATGAGAAGGGTGATGTCCTTCGGAGTTTCCATCATCAGGCTCGCCGGCCGATGTCCCGGAAGGCACTATTGGCTGGTTTCTTAACAGTCTGGCTAAAGAGGTGCGTGGTGCCGTCTTCTTCGGTTGACGTCGTTCATCCGAATGTTTTGCTGCCCGCTGTTCGTTTGGTTCATGGTCGTCCTCTGGGTCTTCTTCCGGCTATGGTGTGCTACACCAGAGAGGCCTTCATGCATTAACGGAGGCTTTTTGCAGGCCACCAGTAACGAGGCGTGGGTAGGGGCCACTTCGCCTCGCGACGGTCCTAATCCCAGGATAGGGCTGTCGTACACTTATTTAATGGCGTGGTTCGCCCTGCACTGTCCCTCTTTGATTGAAGCTGGAGAGGACCCCCCACAAGGTGTTCGAATGGCGCTTCTCCGCCGATTCGAAGGACGCTCGTGGCAGAAAACTTACGTGACTGAGGCTCGTAAATTGGTACATCGCTATGACGTCTATAGTCTCTTCCGTTGTTTTTCCCGTATTCGGGGTGCAGGCTATGAGGAAGAGTTCAAAGATGCGAGGGAGGGGCAGTCGTTCCTGAGTCGGGGAGTTTTTGAGTGGCTGGTCAGCATCCGGCCTTCACATCTATTATACCGGAGCGGGGACATCTGCTACTTGGAGCCCTATGTTCCAAGTCAGTTTGCTCGGCAGTTTGGATATGACCAACTGTATGTGGGCAACCCAAATCTCCATCTGGCTTTCATGGGGAGTCTCATTGATGGAGCCCGTGTCTGGCGATTCTTCATTGCAGGCTGTACTAGGGCGCGGCTGCGTACGCCGTTGAGGACTCCCAATCTTCTAATGACCCTGTGCTTCTGCCAGTGGTATGCAACTTCCAACTCCACACCCCTTGGATTCAAGGCTAACAGCTCTGGTGTGAAGTTAATTTCTCAGCGGCTGAAGCGAAAGGTCTCTGAGAAAAGGGAAGGTAAGAGGGTTCGCGTCCCAGGCATGGAGGAATTCGTTGTTGTGGATGACAGCGAAGCCTCGGATGCAGAAAGTCCTTGCTTTGAAGCGGAGACAGGTGCCGGGACTCCTGCAGCTGATTCTGGCTTGATGGGGACAGTTCCCCCAAGACATGTAGAAGAAGTGAAGGAGGAAGGTTCTGATACCCCTCTCAAGCGCGGACGGACAGGTGGATCTCATAGGAAGCGGTTGGTGAAGAAGCCCCGTCACCAAGCTCCTACAATTGTCGTAGAGGGTGAACCCTCTGCAGCGTTTCCTCCTGCTGCCCCATTAGTAGTTGAACCGTCGGTTGCTGAACAGACTACTGGCGAAGTTGCTCCGGACTTAGGTAAGATTAGCTTCGTCTTTGTAATATATCTTCTATGTGTTCCGGACCGCTGATTATCTGCTTCGTGATGTAGGAGCTGAGGCGATGACGAGCCCGAGAGCTGAGGCCGTCGGAGAATAAGGGGACATTATGATCCTCTGTTCGCTTACAACGAGGGTGATGAGGCCAGCTATTTTGCCGTCCCGGAGGAATCCGGAGGTGATGCAGCTGACGTTGGTCCTTCGGGCGCTGGGACTTTCAAGGGAAGTCCTGTAGCGTCAAGCTCTTTTGGGTGGTCCACGGAAGATTCGGCAAGCGAAAGCGGGCCGGCCATTCGTGTTGACTCCGCAAAGGACTTTCCAATGGAGCCCGTAGAAACTGATGCGGCTGCCAAGATGTTTGAGGCGACATCATCCTTTGGTATTGTTCCGACCTTTTTGGCTTTTACTATTTATTGTGTCTTGTCTAAACACAATTTTGTTGCAGATGTTCCGCCTCGGGGTGCGTCAACTTCAAGGGAACCAGACGATCTTCCCGAGGGGTCAAGGGGTGACATGAGCACTTCGACCGCCGTGAATGCTGCTGTGTTGGACGCGCTGTATGGTGACCTGCCCCCATATCGGCTTGAGCTAGCCGAAGGAACAGAGGTTGAAGGGGTGGTAGTCCCGGAGGTGTCCTCACTCCCAACTATATCGGCGAGTGAGGCGCCGTCAGTTGTGCCAGGTGCGGAGCTGAGAGTGATTACAAGCCCTACTTCCCTAACCCTGGTGGTTAAGCCTGCTGTTCAGGAGATGGTCACTAGTCCTACCTCAGCGGTGGCTAGTGTACTGGTTTCAATGAAGACTCCGCCGAGATCACCGATGACCTGTCATGCTGCTGCAGCTGGTGTTCCCGCCGTTCCTTCCACAGTAGTGTCAACCAGGCTGGTGGATTTTTCTGAGGCTGTCCGTCTACCTGAAGTGGCCGAGGTTGAAAATGATTTTATAGGTGACATAGTCGATAGCTTTTATAAAGGCCTGAAGCGATCCATCGATCTGGTCTTGAAAGGCTCGACTATGCCATTTTCTACATTAAAGGTGGTCCTTTCCCATAGTATTGAAAGTATTCGGGACTTTGGAAGGGATAACCAGGCCGCTGCATTAGAGCTTCTGGTAGACCAATTTGAAAGGGACGTAGAGGAATGGCGCCGTCTTAGCCGCTCAGACCTGGAGTCTTAGGTTAATGAGCAGCTTGCGCATCTTGTCGCTCAAATGCATGAAGCCCGTCTTGCTGCTCAGGAAGCTGCTAAGGCTATTTCTTCGGACTTGAAATCCTTGGAGACAAGGAGGATAGAGCTCGGGGACGCTATAGATGCTTCTAGCAGGGCTCTTCTTGACGCTGAAGATAAAATTGAAAAGGCCAAGGAAATGATCAGGAAGGCAAATCTTCTCTTATCCAAGGCTGAACCTGTACGTCTTGAAGAGATTGCGCGGCTTGAGCAACTCAAGGCTCAGAGTGATGAGCTTTCACGGCAAGAGCTAGCTCAAAGGGCAAGCTTGGGTGAAGTTGAATCTCGCTTGGCCCAGACGGCGAGTTTTAATGAGGCTGAGCTGAGGTCGCAGGCGCTTGTCCGGGCTGCTGACGATAGGAGGACGAGGCTGACCTTCCTTGAAGAACGGATCAGATCTTATGACGTACGCTTATAGCTTGTAATATATGTGCCTTCATGTATCCCTTCTTCTCGAACTCAATAAAAATAATTTGTTTTGACTCCCCTGTCGAATCTCCAACTTGCCTTATCTGCTGAGTTGTTGTTTCCAAGTTGTATTGCAGTCACTTGAGAACATAGTCCTTACTGGACTAAAAGATGAGACTTGGCTATCTGCCGGTTCAGAGGTCGCAATGACGTAACTGATTAAGAAGCCACCAAGCTCAAAATTTTGTCGTATGATGACCAAAAATAGTCCTTGCCGGACTGAAGGATGAGACTTGGCTATCCGCCGGTTCAGAGGTCGCGATGACATAACCAATTGAGAAGCCGCCAAGCTCAAAATTAGCCTTTATGGGGCTAAAAGGGTAATACTTGTCTTTTGTAGATGTCAACAAGTACGGGTGAGACCTGTCTTTTGTAAATGTCAACAGGCTCAGGGTTGAGACTTGTCTTTTATAAATGTCAACAAGCTCGAAATTGAGACTTGGCTATCTGCTGGTTCAGAGGTCGCAATGACATAACCGAATGAGACGCCACCAAGCTCAAGGTTGGTGATACTTATCTTTTGTAAATGTCAATAAGTATCGAGACCTGTCTTTTGTAAATGTCAACAGGCTCGAAATTGAGACTTGTCTTTGTAAATGTCAACAAGCTAAAGGTTGAGACTTGGCTGTCTGCTGGTTCAGATGTCACAATGACATAACCGATTGAGACACCACCAAGCTCAAGGTTGGTGATACTTGTCTTTTGTAAATGTCAACAAGTATCGAGACCTGTCTTTTGTAAATGTCAACAGGGCTCGGAATTGAGACTTGTCTTTTGTAAATGTCAACAAGCTCGAAATTGAGACTTGGCTGTCTGCTGGTTCAGAGGTCGCAATGACATAACCGATTGAGATGCCACCAAGCTCAAGATTGGTGATACTTATCTTTTGTAAATGTCAATAAGTATGGAGACATGTCTTTTGTAAATGTCAACAGGGCTCGAAATTGAGACTTGTCTTTTGTAAATGTCAACAAGCTCAAGGTTGAGACTTGGCTGTCTGCTGGTTCAGAGGTCGCAATGACATAACCGATGGAGACGCCACCAAGCTCAGGTTGGTATGGGATTTGGGAAAAGGGTCTCATTTTTACTGATAGAAACGAGAGAATCACTGTCATAGATTTAATGTTAACGTAACAGCGAAATGAATATGTGGTCTTATTCTATGGATGAGAATTGGTAAGTGATTTTGGAGGTCTCATTTTCACGGGAAAAAACGAGGGAATCACTGTCATAAGTTTAATGTTAACGTAACAGTGAAATGTATATGTGGACATACCATTCTATGGATGAGAATTGGTAAGTGATTTTGGAGAGGGAATCAAATGAGAACAGGTCCCTTGGGATTTTTAGCAAATCCCCAGCTGTCAACGGGTTTGATATGCCTTTACCAACTACCGTTTGAGTCGGGCTAGCCATGCTATTCCCCTCAGCATGATGAGTTGTCGAGGACTTATGTTGGGCTTAAAGGCCAACATTTTCCCCTATCCTTAATTGTTAAGGATGTTGGATCATCTGGTTAGTGTATGCGCAACCCTGATTCTCCTTTGAGAGAACCAGTATATGGCCAGGTTCCTACTGGTTTATGGTTGCGATCTCGCTTGGAGGAAGAGAAAGGCTCTCTTTGCATGTACCTTGGATATGAAGGTCTTGATCAGAGGTGTAATGTTAACTTGATCATGAGAAGGATCCTTAATTAAGGATAATACTTCTTTAAGAACTTGCCATTGATCGGCATCATAAGTAAATCGCCATCTGAAGTCATGAGGCGGTATGCTCCGTTTGAATAGATTGTTTCTATTACAAACGGTCCTTCCCATTTAGGCTGAAATTTGCCTTTGGTCTTGTGCGTCATAATCATCGGTCGTCTGACGGCTAAAACCATGTCTCCTTTCTGGAAGACCCTCTGCTAGACCTTCTTATTGAAGGCTTTTGAAATTCGAGCTTGATACAACTCGATATGCTGCTGAGCTTGTAATCGCTTCTCATCTAGGGCTTCGAGCTCTTGAGACGCAATTGATCAATGTCTTCTGATGTAATCTTAGTCATTAGAGCGACTCGCAATGACGGCATCTGAATTTCCAACGGGATGACTGCTTCACACCCGTACACTAGGAAAAAGGTGTATTGCCTGTCGATGTCCGAACCGTGGTTCAGTAGGCCCAAAGACATTCACCAAGCTTTTCATCCCAATCTCGCTTATTCGAGGAGACGAACTTCTTGAGTAGCTTGATGATCGTTTTGTTGAATGCTTCCGCCAAGTCGTTAGCAGCAGGATTATAGGCAGTCGAAGCCACATTCTGAATTCGGTATTTATCGCAGAACCGATAGAATACTTGGCTTATGAATTGGGGACTATTATCATGGATGATTCGCCTAGGGACACCAACCGATGGATGACATGTGTTTGATAAAATGCACCACGTTAGAGGTTTTGACTTCAACCAGTGGTATGGCTTCTGCCCACTTTGAAAAGTAATCAGTTATTGTCAGGATAAACTGGTGTCCTTTTGTCGAAGATGGGCTGATTGGTCCTACGACGTCGATTCCCCATGCTTCGAACGGCCATGAAGCAACAGTTGGGTGGAGTAACTCCGGAGGCTGGTGTATGAAGTCCGCATGAATCTGACATGCTTTACACCTTCGTGCATATTGGATGGCATCGGCTGTCATGGTTGGCCAATAATATCCAAGCCTATGCAACCTATCTTTAAGTTTTGGACCTGGCTGATGAGCTCCGCAAATGCCGTCGTATGCTTCTTTAAGCACTTCCTGCGCCTCTGATTTAGAAAGGTAACAGAGGAGGACACCGTCATATGAACGACGGTAAAGTGTCTTCAGAGTTGGATCGTAGTAGAATCGGAGAGACCTTCGTCTGATAGATGCGCTTCTTTAGGATCGTTTGGCAGCAGACCATGTAAAGCATAGTCGATGAGAGGAAATCGCCAATCTCTCAGTTCAAGATCCGCGGAGACATTATAGACTTCTCGGGTTCTTAACATATGCTTAGAGCATACAAGGTGTCGAGTCGCCACTGTGAGGTGATACTCGGTGTCGGCTGGCAAGGCTAGTGTTGTTGCTAATGCAGCAAGAGCGTCTGCCTTGTTATTTTGAGATCGAGACACATGCCCAATGTAGAAACCTTCAAATAGATTAGCCAATTTGATGGTTGTGTGGTAATAAGGCACCAAATCCTCGTGGCGAACTTCATATTCGCCTTTAACCTGATTAATAATCAGTTTTGAATCGCCGTAGGCTTCAAGGTAGCGTACCCCCATTCCATGGGCAAGCTGAAGACCAATGAGCAGGGCATTGTATTCTGCTACATTGTTGGAGCATGATTCCGTCAGAGAGAATGCTCTGGGAAGGACATGATTCTGTGGGGAGATGAACACAACCCCCCTCCGGCCATAATCTTACCTTTAGGGCCTATTCGTGATGCCCCATCGAAGAACATCTGCACACTTCCTCCTCTGAGGTTACATTGGAGTCGAAGACTTCATCTGAAATATCCTCGTGAAGTTTTGAATGTTCCGGAACTGGATGAGCAGCCAAGAACTCTGCAAGGGCCTGACCTTTAACCGCCTTCTGAGGGGTAAAGATCATGTCATATTGAGACAAAAGAAGTGCCCATTTAGCCAATCTTGAATTCAGTGATCCTGGCTTTGTCATAAGAAGACGTAATGGGTTCACCCTGGAGATGACATGTATGGTTTGGCCAACCAAATAATGTCGTGTCTTCTGAACAGCGAAGACAAGAGCCAAACACTCTTTCTCGATAGGATTGTAGCGAGATTCTGCTCCTATGAGAGTCCTGCTCAGATAATAAATGGCCTGTTCGTGACCATTGTCGTCCTTTTGAGCGAGAAGGGCACCAAGAGAATGGTCCAGAGCTTTTTCATAAAGCAAGAATGGCTTCCCTGATGTAGGGGCCACTAAGACTGGAGGCTTCGTGAGATATCTCTTGATGTCTTCATAAGCTTCTTGACAAGCTTGATCCCATACGAAGGAAGCACCTTTTTTCATAAGTCGGGTGAACGGCTGACAACGGTCTGAAAGGTTTGCGATGAACCTTCTGATATACGCCAATCTTCCTTGCAAGCCTCTAAGCTCTTAAGGTTCCTCGGTGGATGCATGCTCTGAATAGCTTTGACCTTGTCTGGGTCAAGGTGAATCCCTTTTGACGTAACAATGAACCCAAGGAACTTGCCACTTGACACTCCCAAGAAGGATTTTGTCGGGTTCATTTTCAGTTGATGAGCCCGCATTATGTCGAACATCGTTCTCAGATCGCGAAGATGGTCATCCTTATTGCGACTTTTGACAGCAATGTCGTCGACATAGCATTCCACCGTTTTCCGAAGATGGTCGCGGAAGATTGTACTCATTACCCGCTGATAGGTTGCTCCGGCGTTCTTTAGCCCGAAGGGCATCACGGTGTAGCAGTATACCCCAAGGGTGTTCGGAACGAAGTATGCTTCTCATCGTCGGGGTACATTTTAATCTGATTGTACCCTGAAAAGCCGTCCATGAAAGACATTCTTTCGAATCCACAAGTATTGTCAATCATGACATCTGTGATGGGCAGTGGGAATTCGTCCTTAGGACAAGCCGTGTTGAGATCACGGTAGTCGATGCAGATCCGTATCTTCACGTTCTTCTTGAGGACGGGAACGATATTAGCAATCCAATCTGGATGTTGTTCCTCCCGAATGAAGCCACATGCAATGAGTTTATGGACTTCAGCCTCAATAGCCTTCATAATGTTCGGGCGAAACTGACGTTGTTGCTGCTTGACTGGCTTGGCGTCGGGCTTGATGTTCAGACGGTGCGTGGCGACTTGTGGATCGAGTCCGGGCATATCTTCGTAGCTCCATGCGAAGACATCTATATACTCCTTTATGAGTGTTATCATTTCTTCCTTTTCTGTAAGTGATAGGCTTTCACTTATAAAGATGGGCTTAGGGTGGTCTTGATTACCCAAGTTGACTTGCACCACCTTGTCTTCAGTAGGTGGCTCGCGCAGTTTGAATCGCTTTTCCCATTAGAGGTCTAAATTCTGGGCCCATGGTTCCTCATCAACAGCTTCTGCGGGCTCCAATTGACTGCTTGAAATCATATTAACAGTGAGGTTTTCGAACATCCCTCCTACACTGACATCTGAGTCCCACTCGGAGGATGAGGCTGAATGTGATGGAATTGGTTCATCGTCTTTGGCTTGAACCGTTGCTGACGATGTGGGTGTAACGTATCCCAACCCCCTGCGTGTACTATCATAGTAATTTGCAGGCTTCCCTTTTGGCACAAAGTTACGCATCAAACTGCGTCTTCCTTTTTCAAAATTCAGGCCTTCTCCATGCTTTAGGTCGTATCACATTTTCTTCATAATATGGCGTGCAGGTTGTGCGTAATGGAAGAATTGTGGAGTGTCTGAATCTGAACTTGAATCTGCAGCTGTGGGTCCCCGTGGTTGGGTTCTATCGAAGATTATCGGTAACTGACCTTATTTGGACGGAGGATCACTAGCGTGGCCCCTTCTATAGCTTCCATGGGTGTACTGGAGGCACTTGGTTTATGCAAAGGCATGTGCAGAGAGCTATCCGTAATGGATTCAAACAGCCCAACACTCGCAGGATAATCGAAAGAAATATTATCATTAATTACCCATTCACCTTCATCTTCAGAAGGAGTATTACATTGGGATTATTAAGACATGCTATAACTGGTTCACCAATCAAAATGGCTGTGCCTGCTTTGGATTCTGAATCCGCCTCATTGCCACTTTCATCATCATCTGGCAATGGTTCTTTGGGTGTTTCACCGGCCTCTTGATACAGGAGGGCGTCAGTGAAGTAATTTTTCACCCCTTTGAAGGGTTGCTTTTCAGCAAAGACAGTTCGTACTGTCGCGTCATCTTCAACATATTTGAAGCATTGGTGCAGAGTAGAGGGAACGATCCAGTGGCATGGATCCATGGTCGTCCTAGCAGTAGGTTATATGACGTGTCAGCGTCAATGACATAGCATGTCACTTCTGACTTTAGGCTCCCGATTCTGCAACGGAGTCGGATTTTTCCAAGTGGGTGACTGCTTCCGGCATTGAAACCGTATATTATAGTGGTGGTTGCGGACAACCTATACAGCGGTATGCCGAGGAAGTAGAGAAGCCTTTTGGGGATGATGCTGAGTGCGGACCCCGGATCGACTTGTATTCTTTCAATGCACGTTGACCGATATATCCGGTGTAGTACAGAGGTCGATCGTGCTTGTTGTCTTTGAGAAGCATATCTTCCGCCGTGAATGTAATGGCGGGCACCTTTGATTGTGTGTGATGACATTCTGGACAAGGAGGCTGAACGTCACCGTTAGGGACCTCTGGCATGTATGTCAAAAAGGATTCTGAATTGGCTAGCGCATCCCTGAGTGCTTCTCTTGTCTCTTTTGAGAGACGAAGGAGCTCGTGTATTGTGATACGAGCCGGGATATTAGCTAGCTGAGCCAATATGTCAAAACGAAAGGGCGTATCCAACCCTTGACCTGATGGTTTCTTCAACACCTGGTCGACCCGTACCTCCTTAGCTTTTCTTTCCCTTGGTTGGAATTGGAGTGGATGCTGGCATTTGTACTGACGTTGTTTGCTGTTGTATCTCGTCAGTAGACTTTTCATACTGCCTCAAATATGATTTTCCGGATCGGGTGCCTGTCTGTTGAGGCGCATCGGCTTGCGTCGCGCAAGCATGCTTTTCTCCTTCTGAATCACTGAGGGAAGCTGATGTAAGATTGCCGTCGTCTGGCAGGATGGAGATGACATTGCAAGATTTGCCCTTTGAGTTGGGCTCCTTTGAATCCTGCTGTACGTCTTGGATGAGGTTGGGTGTATCCACATGACTTCCCCTGTCTCCAATGTTAAGGGAACGAGACCCTTGTTATCTTAGTTATAGCTGAAGGATGCCTGACTTCCAACCGTGGCGCAGGGGTTGGATAGATCCCGTCAGGAACTGTGACCTTCTGGGTACTGCCGAATTCGAGAGTCACCATATTGGCAGTGACTTTCTTCTGCTCTGTCTTCAGTGTCAGGACTCCGGCATCGATTAAGGCTTGTATTCTGTCCTTGAGGACATAACACTTGTTAGTAGGATGGTGAATCATCCTATGGTAGGGACAGTATTTGGGATCATTTGTGCGTCCTATTTCATTAAGACGTCGAGCATCTGGTAGCTTCATTTTATTCCCTTTGTGGAGCAGATGAATATCGTGACCACCTGATCGTCTTTGAAGGAGTACTGTTTTGGAGGGAATTTAGGCTCCTGATTGTTGAAGTTGCTCCTCTTGGCCTTCGGCTGCACGTTCCCGGACAATTCCACAGACATAGTCTCTTTCCCTTTGGCTTGAGAAGACTGTGGTAGGTCGCTACGTCCTTTACTGTTCATACCCCATTTGCCTCTAGGGTGGATAGTTCGAACTTTTTAGCTGACTTTTCGGCTATCTCAGCTTGTTCGACCAATTTTTTCCAAGTGTGAGCCTTGACAGCCCCCATGCGAACTTCTACTTGGTCCAGGAAGTTGTGCCTACATATCTGTAAGAGCATGGGTAGTGGCATCCCTGCTGGGCACATCAAGGATAAGTTTCTGAACCGTTCAATGTAGTCACGGACAGATTCGCCCTTCTTCTGTATAGTGGAGAGGAGCTTGTCCATAGTCACTTCGGTATCGTCCTCATAGAAACGAGAGAGGAACCAGGTTTCCAGGTCGATCCAGGAATTGATAGAGCCCGGAGGGAGACTTCGGAACCAGTCAAATGCCACCCCCTTTAAGGTGCCAATGAACAACCTAACCATGATGGCGTCATTGCCTATAACATTACCAGTCTGAGACCGGAAATAGTAGATGTGCTGATTTGGTGAACTTTTACCATCATATGTATGCAACGTTGGTGGTTTGAACTTTGGTGGGTATGGCACTGAATTCCACTCCAACGGGTAAGGACGGACTGCCCCTACTTTCTTTAATTCATCCCTCTGAGTTAGGGATGCAATTTGAGCTTGGAGGCCCTTAAGGACTTCAGCGTCTAAAGAAGAACCCTCTTTGGATTTCTCCGTCTTTGGCTGCTCATTGCTGAAATGTTCCTCCTCATCGTGATTGCTCCCGGCATCATTGTCATTCCGATTACTGAGGAGTTGAGCAAGCATCTGTTGAATGTTGTCCAGAGCTTCTTGCTGGGTCTTGGAAGTTTGCTCCTGAGCTTCCAATCGCCGACGGAGGTCGTCGTTAATATTATCAGCCATGTTGACTGATGCTCTGTCTGTTCGCACTGAGCTAACTGTCGCTGAAGAGGCGTACCCACTGTCTTCATCTTCTTCGTCCGATGGTTGGAGTGCTTTCCTGGCTCCGGCGAGGCTAGGGTCGTTGAGGAAGAAGGCTGTTCATAACTGTAGGGTATCGCTACCCTAGATCGGGTGTTTCGGAAAACACCCTCTTCATACACCAAGACTTCGCCTAAGCCTGAGCTATAATCTGGATCTGGGGAGCTGTAGGGGGTTTCGTCAGATGCTTGTCTTCCCCCGCGCAGCTCTCGTCCTCTTCTAGTCATGTTGACGGATGCAGAGGCTAGATCTCGTGAGATGCTCCTTTTGCGATGCTTCATTGGGACATATACGGACAGCCGATCAAAACTGATCGCTGGCATGGGGAAGTGGCGATGATTGGTCGTAACCGGCAACGAGCTGAGTGGACTGTCACCAGCTGACATCCCTTTTGTTGACAATAGGGGGAGTGGTTCGGAAAGACTCCGACTTCCGCTTGTTCGCCAAGAGTTCCCGCAAGTCAGGCCCATTAGAGCCTGAACAATCCCGCGTAGAGGCCCTTTTGGGGCGTTTATAGGATGATGTCCCGTTCCTCTTATCCCTGCAGAAGGGATTAGCACTGAATAGTACTTCAGCTCTAGTTTCGCGGTCATGGACCCGGTGAGTACGCTGAGGTACAGTAGCTTCGCTCATATGAACGAGGCTGGCACAAGGCGTTGCTGCTCTTGAATCGGGCGACGGTATGATTGCCGTCGTGACTTCGCGGCTGGCAGCATTGTTGGAGCAGATAGGCATCTTGCCTTTTTCTTCGCGAGAGAGACACGGTTTTGGCGTAGCTACGCCTGAAGCTTCGACCAGAGACTTCCGTTTAGGCCTCCACATCCGCTTTGGCAGAGGATACTTAGGTTCGCATGGAACCTGATCAGCGACACGCAAGGCTGAAGGGTGTTGGCAGAATTCTGCTTTTGGTTTCTGTTCTGAAACCTTGGTCGTGGAGACCTTCCTATGCTTCCGTGTTCGAAGCATTAGGCCACCCCTAGAGAGGACTTCTTCAAATCTTTCTTGATCGAACAGAACCACCAAGTTCTCGAAAGTGCAGGACTCGGGCTGCGGACGTGCTTCCTTGTTGCGCCAGAGAACTGCAGTAGGTTCGCAGGGAGCCTTTTCTGTCTCCGCAGAGACTTTCTTTGAAGATTTAGCCAGAGGGGCTCTGGCTGCACCGGCTTTTTTGATTTCAGAGTTAGACCCGAAGGTTTGTTCGCCGCATTGCGACATTTGATTCTCGGCAGTGGAGAATATCTTCCCCAGCGGAGTCGCCATCTTGTTTTCCATATAATTTGCAAAGGGGAAAACTTACAATAAAAAGGGTTGAGGAGCTAAATTACAAGTATTCTTAAAAAGATTACAAGTAGATCTCCTTAGAGATTCTGGAGAAGTGTGTCGATAGGAGTCTGGTCAACGCGCGACCACTTTGTCCCTTTGACAATGCGAGCGATGAGATTCCCTTCTCGCCTGGTTCGGGGAATCAGAGAACAGAAGGTTGGTAGAACCCTCTTACTACTTCTCAAAACCGCCTTCAATTAGGAATTCCTTCTCGCCTGGTTCCGGAGATTCCTTGAGAAGAAGGTATTAGGGTATCAACACCCTGATTAGAGAAGCAATCCTCTAAAAGTCTCTGAATTCAAGAGCGCACGGTGCGTCGTGAAGAAGCCTCTGCTTGTGGAGTCCTCTTGTGCGTGTCGTCTCAGAAAAGCTCTCTCTCTCCTTGTGCCCCTGGTGGACTATTTATAGGGAGAGCAAGGGTATAATCGTCCCTTGAAGATATGGAAACAGATTGAATCAAATCTGTTTGAATCTGGAAAGTAGCCTTGCTGCGAGGCTAAGATCAGCTTCTGCGAAGCTAGAAATGGCAGGTCGGTTGATCTTCTTGATCTGTTTTGATCCTTTCCATATTGTTAGAGGATTTCCCCTGATCTCCTTACTCGTTTTAAGAGAGTCAAGAGATTGTGGCAATCAACTGCCGAATTTGATCTCCGATTTGATCTTAATTGGATTTGATCTGATTAGATCTGATCTCGTCCGGAGATTTGATTGGTCAAAGGTTTGACCATAGCAGACCAATAGTGACGCTGCCCGCCTTGAACTTACAGCGGAGCTGGAGGCAGTTTCTGGCGAAGTCCGAAAGAAACTCTTCGGCGGAGCTAGAAGTCGTCTGTGGCGAGGCTACCATATACCCTTTCTGCGCAGTTGTATATGGCTTCAGGGCGAAGCTGACTTCCTCTGGCGAAGCTATGAGTTAGCTTCCTGGCGAGGCTTTGAATAGCTTCAAGGCGAAGTCGGGTGATCCTAGCCTCTCAAGCGAGGCTATCCCTTTGGGCTCATATGATGCTAAGTGTTACCATCTTTAGACCTGCTGAGGTCTGTTTAGAAACAATCCGGATTCACTGTCTGCTTGCTGGATCAGTGGAGTCCAAGTTGCTTCCTTGTCCCTCGGAGATGGGTGAAAACTGGTCTTCAGCTCGTCTGTCACTTGTCTTTTGTAAATGTCAACAAATTTAGACATTATTCGGACCAATAAGAATCTTGTCTTTTTTAAGTGTCAACAGAAGCAAGAGTTACTTAACTGGAAAATATGTATAGGAATGAAAAAAAACTTTTCCTACCCAATCTTAGACTATTCTTGATTTCTCTAGCCATATTGACAGGAACCAAAAATCATGGTGTCTTAAAAACTTTAACCAAGATTCAATTTCATCACAATGTCTTGAACTTGACTAATGCCAAACCATTGATAAATTGGCAAGTTTCCATTTCATTGAAATTCAATTTGAACATGAATGTGAAACTGATCTTTGATTTTGTGATTCAGTTCTAATTTTTGAATCTATGTTGACTCCGGTATCCTTACTCAAAATTTGGACTCAATTCTCAAGCCAACACTGATTCCTATATCTATAAATCTAGAACATGAGCCACTTATTTTGGATGTCACATTCTAGCTTTGAGAAAAGAATGTGAATCTCAATTCTTTGATTTGAACTTAACTCTTGAATCTAAACAGACACTTGAACCTAAACTTGATTTAAGTCAATTCTACAAGTCAGCATTAGTTCTCATTCCTTCCACTCTTGAGTCCAAATCAACCATTCCTCATAATTACATTTCATTATTGGACGTTGGTATAAATCATAATGACTCTGTGATGATATTCCAAGATTGGTCATATAACCGGGAAAAATTTCATGATAGGATCTTGCATGATCCTATTTATCTTGGGGATTGTAAACATGTAAATAAGAAATAGGTAATCAAAGGTGGGTTCCACGAGCCACATGATTTAGATTGGGTAGCAACACTTGCACCAATCCGACCACCACCAGGACCATCACCTTGAGGTAACATTTTTCCTTCCCTTTCTTCTTTTTCATGCATTTATGCATTCATTCATACATTGAGGATAATGCATGAGATAGTTGTGTGGGAGGGTTTACTAACATACTAACAAAAGTTTTTACTAACATAAAAAAAAAAGCTGAAATTTTTTTTTTGAAAAGAGAAATAAGATTTTGGCTTATTTTGTAAATAATTAAGTTAATTTTAAGGATTAGAGGAATCATAATTAGCATTTTTTAATACTTGATTAAAATAAACTATTTATTTGATTTCTAGGTTTAAGAAGAAAAATTAAAAAAGTAATTTAGTCTTGATTTTTACCTTGATGAAATATGCAAACTTAATACACTTACACACTTAGGATTCAAAACAATGACTCTTGTGGAAAAAAAAGAATATATATATATATATATATATATATATATATATATATATATATATATATATATATATATATATATATATATATATATATTATTTATCCTCTTATTAAACTGGTATTGTGCCTCATGAAGTATAAGTATTAACGCCTACAAAAGTGAAAATACTCAAATCAGGTTTTCTTCCCTCAAAAGAAACTCTAGACTTAAGCTCCTTAACACATGTCTTCTCAGAACTATGATCACACTCATCCTTAAACAATTCTTAAAAAAACATATGCTCATCATCCACACATACATTCTCAACATTATGATCAACATGCTTCAAAGTGGTTGTATGTATCACCAAGTCATCTTTAAACAATTCCTTAAAAATATAGAATCATCATCAAAAAATTGTTCAATTGGTGGTTCATGGCAAGACGTGGTTTCAAGCTCATGGATATTTTAAGCATCCTGTTCAAACACTTTAATTTGGTTTAAGTGAAATGAAGAGGGCACAGATTCAAAAATTGTGTCAACATGTGGTGTAAACTATTGTTGTATGTCTAATTGGTTCACTTGACTATCACTGATAGAACTCTTGAGTTTGATCTGGAATTGGGGTTGAAGCAGATTGATTGAGATAAGTCATTATCTTATCAAAATGTATATATATGCAAGCACTTGTCTCGATTATTTCTTGATAGATTTGACTGTTTTGAAGCATACACTGTTGCATGATTTATATACTCTCCTCTATTATGCTCTGCAATTTCTCCTGCTTATTATCAAATCTTCAAGATTGAAGTGATGGTTCAGTGTAGGCCTAATTTGATTGATATGATTGCTCCCATGAATATTGAGGACAATTCCAACCTTCCGAATTGAAGTTTGATGGATAGGCTTTGCTCGTAGGTCCTTAAATGTGTCAAATTGGTTTTGTTCCTAACGAATCCCCTATTAAAGGGCACTGTTCTGAAGGATGAGATGAATCATGACAGTAATGGCACCTCATAGGAGGATGAGATGAAAAAATTGAAATAGTGAGTTGGTTGTAGTTATGAAAGTCCAAAGGTGAGGATGATGGATGAGACTGAAGAAATGGCCTATCCTGATAATAATTGTAAAGATCTTGATTTGGATAGACTATGAGATGGAAGAATTTCAAAATGATGGAAGGGAGAAGGATAGATGAAAATTGATTTATTTTATTATTTTTATTATTTTTTATTATTGTTGTGCACACAAAAGACTCAACCAATCAATTCCAAACAATATTTTTCTTTATCTTAAATTTTATTTGTGGTAATTAATTTTTAATCACTAATCTTAAGAGAATAAATTATCTCTAGTTAGGTAGCTCCTAACTGGGATGGACAGATTATGGGCTAACCAGTTAAAGCCGTTAAATAAGTGACTCGGTTCTCCCCAGACTGGGTGTTTACTAATTTCAGCCGCCCTTTCTTAGACAAGAAAGTTCCTCGATCCTTCCTCCAGGTCAGGCACCACCGCAATGGTTAAGTCACCCTTCTTAATAAGAAAGCCCTTTCTCGCGAACTAGAAAGTAATCACCAGAGTATTCCCACAATGGATCCACTTAATGAGCTCGAAATCCTAGTGGTCAAATTCTAATTGATTTTAAATTAGTTCAAGCTTGAAAAAAAACTTACATACGATTGTGATTTTTGAGCCAAGAAATGGGTAATAAAATCCCGACCTTATGTGAGGGGGACATCTCTTAAGATGTTTTTATGCAGAATGCACTAATGTAGTACAAGTCCAATCAAAAAGCACTTTCAAAACCCCACTGATGGGAGATTCGTGGGTAGAGTTTAAAAAAATCAACTTTTCTGACAACTCTGAAGCAAGAAGTTTTGTTTGTTTTATGTATTTATTTATGCAGCGCAATTAGCAAGCAAGCAAGCTCTTTCCTGTTGTACAAATCTTCACTTTGTTCATGAAAAATTCCTGCAAAAAGACAATTTGAAGTTAATTCGTAAGGATGAAAAAAAGAAATAAATAAAAAGAATTTTTTTGAATTTTAAAATTTTTAATATAAAAACTAGAAAAAGATTAAATGTTGATATTTAAAACCAGATTTCTCACAAGTCCTCGGCAACGACGCTAAAATTTTGTTCACAATTTAAACGTCATAAAGAATTTCATCGCTGTTGAATCACTTACAAATTATAGAAAAATCTAATCTTGTTTTGAAATCCTTTTAGGATAATTTTATAGTGGCAAGAAGAGGGTCAAATTCACATAGACTTGCTTAAAACTTGGTTATTAAAAATCTAAATCTAATCTTAATCTAGTTGAAAAGTCTTTGGATGAAGGTTAGAGTTTTGTTCTAAAAATTAAAGTTCTTTAAGGATGAGAATTATGAAATAAAAAAAGTACTCTCCGATCCGAAGACTAAATAAATAAAGTAATAGAAAAAGAAGAAAAATGAGAAGAGGGAAAGAGACAGATGAAACCCGAAATTGATGCAAGTCTTGGTTCCTTATTGTCACCTTGATGTCTCCCTCTTCCGAATGATATTGAAGACAAGAGAATGGAAGAACTAGTAACTGAAAAGAGAAGATGACATGCACTAGATTGTTAATAAAAGCATAAGGTAGAAAATTAAATTAAAAGAGAAGAATAGCATCACAGAAATTATAATTGTAAGTAAGAAGGCTTAGACTGAAACGGTGCACGATCTTGATGGAAGAAGACTGAATTTCATTCATGAATGATTGTTTACAACTCTGCAATTTCGCATTACAACCCACAATTCTCTCTTTTTAATATAAACTATACAGTCCTTTCGTGTACATTTCTCTTTAGAAAAAATAGTATTTATAGAAAAAAGGAACATGGGGAGAGCGTATGAAGATAGGGGAGCGCCAGCTCCCCCAGATTCAAATAAAATGCGGCGAAAATGCGACAAAAGCGACATTTTTGCGACAATATCCTGGCTGTAGGGCCAGGATCTGGGAGCGACCATTCATTGATTCATCCTCTATAATTTTATCTTCTTGGATTTTGAATATCTGCTCTAGATTTGATGATTTTTTCTTTATCCTCAGCGAAACTGATAGAGTCTTCTTCTAATCCATTTTTCTTTGAATTTTGATGATATTATCTTATCTGATATATCTAGTTTCAGAAAAAATGGCTTCTAAAACCTTGGATCTGAATCGATCCCCTTTCTTTTGAATTTTTGAATTTAATTGGATAAATCTGTCAATCTCTTTTTTCTCCTTAATTATCTTACACGCCACTAGACATGAAAATACATCAAATAGCAAAGTTTTATTATAAAATAAATACAGAGATGTGACACATGTGATATTAAATATGCAATATACCTGTGTACGATCATATACCTTTATCCCATGTCACCGTACTCCAAGTGTATACAACCCGATTTGCAAAACAACACAACGAATTGTTAAGTGGCATCTTATTATTATTACTCATCTTACCCATTTATCTAGGTATGTGTCCTGTTTTACATCTCAACACACATACATCTATATATGAGCAAGACGAGTTGTTATTAGAAACTGATGGTGAGACCAAGGAATTATTTTTACAATAGGTCTTGTGCTTGCCCAGGACCACGATCGACGGTGTTTCGGTTGCTAATCGAAACTCGTCGTGAAGCGAAAGGGGGAGGGTCATATTAATATGCCCTAAGGAAGAGGTGTATACAATATAAGGTGAGGTGCGAGCGCACCCATCGGTACCTGGAGGCCCTCAGGTAGATCTGAAATATTTTAGTTGCACAACATCCTAAACCATTGTAAACGTAACCACAATTGAAGTCTGTCAGTTTCTCCCTTACCCAATGTGAGTTAGCCTTTTATAATTTATTATTATGTAATTATTATATCATGGGATAGCAGGACAAGTTCAGGAGTTACAAGAGTACATAAGTATTAGAAATACAGGTTACTATATATAATACATGATAGCATGACAGGATTCCCGAAGTATGATAATCACAAGTCAAGTGGAAATATATCAGGTGGCAGGTGATAAGTAATAACATACAAGTGTCAGGTGATAGCAAGCAGGTGTTAGGAAGCAGGTGTCAGGTGATAACAAGCAAGTGACAGATGTCAAGTAATAGCATGTCAGGTAATAAGCACAATAGATATTACTATCATATACCACAATACAAGAAAACAGTACCGATACAAAGGATCGATACGAATACAAAAAAATAGTACCGATACAGAAAATCTGTATGAATACAGGAAAACGGTACAGATACAAGGGATCAGTACGAATACAGAAAAACGGTACCGATACAGGGGATCGGTACGAATATATGAAAATAATACAATTTTGGAAAATAATTCGAGTAAAAGTTTCAAACTCTTCACAACTATCAGGAAAAGAATAATAATTGAGTTATCAAGTAGACAAGCGGGCAAGCAAGCGAAGATTCAAGCGGAGTTGGAGCGAAGCTAGTGCACAACGCTAAACGTTATCACACTCGGTACAGTTATTGCTCGCGACGAAGCCATAATAACGTACAACTATCGCTCACGGCGTAACTACACTCGGATGGAGTTAGCGGTAAAGCGCTAAGCGCTAGGCTCGCCTACCGGGCGTAGCTAAAATACCTGACGGTGTGAACGCACTCCCTCTTTCGAGGAAGTAGGTGAGAGCCCTTTTGGGCTGAAGGGCAGGAAGGCCAAGTAAGTACCTGCAGAGGTGTTAGTACCAAACACACGTATGTAAACACAGTAATAAGTAATAACTAAGCTATCAGTAAAGTGGTGAAGCCTGGAGGCTGAGCAAAATAGAAATAAAGTCAGCGAGCAGACAGGCGAACAATCAAGTATAGCTAAATAAGGTTGGAGCGAAGCTAGTACTAAACGCTAAACGCTTCACGCTCGGCGTAGTTACCACTCGCGATGAAGCCACGATAACGTACAACTATCATTCGCGGCGTAACTATACTCGGACGGAGCTAGCGGTAAAGTGTTGAGTGCTAGGCTAGCCTAGAGGCGGGGCTAAGAGACCACGAATGGTCTAAGTGCACCCCCTTTCGGGAAAATGGGCATAAGAAAGACCATATGGTCTAATAGGGGCAGAGGGCCAAGTAGGTACCTGCATAAAATAACGTTAGCACACACAAATACACGTATAAATATAGTAATTACTAGATTATCTGTGGAGTGGTGAAGCCCAGAGGCTGAGTGTAGAGCCCGGAGGCTAAGTGATAAGGCCCGGAGGTCGAGTAGAGAGCCCGGAGGCTAAACGACCATGAAGGGTCGGTCACGCATGGTATAAAGCAGTAATAGAGCAATGTCACAAGAAGGATATAAGTGCATGAAGTAAACTACACTAATACGAATATTCGACACGGGTATACTATACATATAGTCCTAAGCACTCGGCCACATATAATACAGGTACATAGTATGAATGAATACAACACAATCTAAAATACAAAATAAAATACAAGTCAACCCGATGAAGCGGGAAAACACAAAATGATACACTCGCCTAATCTGATCACGACAGATCCACCCACAATCACCATGAGAGAGAGAGAGATCAAGAGAGAGAAAATAAAAGTGAGAAAGAGTGATAGAGAGAGACTAAGAGAGAGAAGGGAAGGGAAGAGAGAACTGGCCGGCCTAGCCAACCAGTGGTGGTCCCTAACAGAGAGAGGAGATAGGGTGAGGGAGGAGAGAGAGAGAGAGATAGAAAGAGAGAAGAGTGAGAGAGAAGAGAAAAGAGGAGGGTAAGAGAGAGATATAGGGGGGAGAGAGAGGTCCAAAGGGGAGAAGCTAGCCTACGGCGGCCGACCAGGTGGTCGGCGGCGGCGCTGCCACGGCCTCGACCACAGGGAAAGAGGGAGAGAAAGAAGGAAGGAAAAAATAAGAAAAAGAAGAAAAAGAAGAAGAAAAGAAGAAGAAGAAGGAGGAGGAGGAGGAGAAGAGAGAGGGGAGTTGGCGGCGGCCGATCAGGGTGGCAATGTCGGCGGATCTGGGGAAAGAGAGGGAGAAGGAGAAGAGAGAGAGAAGGAGAAAGAAAAGAAAGAGGAGGAGAGAAAGAGAAGAAAGAGAGGGGAGATCGGCCGCAGAGGGTGGAGCTGGGATGCGGGAAGGTCGTCGGCGTCAGGCGACGGGCAGCGCGGCGGTGGCCTCGGGCGACAGTCGGCCAGGTTGGAGAAGAGGGGGAGAAAAAGGAGAGAGAAAAAGAAAGAGAATGAGAGGAGGAGAGAGAAAGAGTATTAATAGGTTAGATATTTTGTGGGTGATCAGTAAATCGCCACATGTCAAGCCCAAGAGCGGGAAAACCCAAATTAAAATATTAAATTAATATAATGCGACGAAATTCGAGAAATTCAGAATAATCCCCAAAATACCTGGAGGTAGAAAATATTGCTCTGAGGAACAATATGAAATCGGTATTCAGAAATTCAATCCTATTTTCAAATTAAAAATCCTGGAATCAACTGATACCGGCCGATACCAAATCTGGTCGAGTTTTGATAAATTCAAAAAAAATCTCCAAAAATGCATTAAACAGAAAATATAATTTTAAGAAGTAATATGAAAGCGAACTTCAAAAATCAATTCTATTTGTAAACTAAAAAACCTGAATCAGCCAGTGATACCGGTCGGCGCTGATTTTGAAGATTTTGCAGAATAATTCAAAAAAATTTCAGAAAACTATGAAAAATCTAAAATATTGAAAAATAATATTTAAAACTAAAATCAATCAAATCTAACTATTAAAAAGATCAAATCGAGCAATACACTAGAACCAGGTCCTCGATTCAGACTAGGGCTGACCCCGAGTTCACAAATTGGATCCAATGCAAAACAATCGCATAAATAATCATAAAACAAAAACAAATACGAAAAGTAAATCAAAAAATACAATCGAAAAATTGGATATGTATTCAAGTACGTATTCCGGGAACATGGTGTTACAATTTAGTCATTTTATTTAGGGTTATAATGGTCTATTAAAGTTTTACAAATTTTGGTTGGTGTATTAATCAAATTGGTGGGTGCCAATATATGTGCCTTTGAATGAAGGGCAATTTTTCAACAAAAAAAAAACATGCTTTCAAACATAATTCCAAATTCTGACCTCCCTAAAACGTATTTCCAAAAATTGACCTCGACACACTACTTCAGCGTCACATCGGTTCGGCCCGCCAACGCGGCACTAGCGCTAGCGAGGGTAGTTTGCCAACCCCGGCCAAACCAATTTTTTTTGTTGTATTCGCTCGATCTGGGTTGATATATATAATTTTTGAATTTTTGGCTCGAATGAGATTGCCAACCACGATCGAGAGATATATATTATTTTTTTATTTTCTCTCCTCTCTCCCTCTCTCCCTCACTCCTCTAACGCGCCCACTAGGCACGGCGGCACGACTGGTCAATGATGGTGGCAACGAACATCCCAACAGCTTGGTTGTTGCTCCCGCCACTAGGCGGCTGCTGCTGCATACCTACGACGGCGAGGAGGGCGGCAACAACGACGAGCAACTCATTGCCACCGCCCTCATCGCCGTTGCAAGCCAGCAGCAGCCTAGTGGCGACAGCAGATGGACTGCGCCGTTGTCGGCCTCGTCGGCAGCCACATCGCCGCCGGCCTGGTCAGTGCACACATTAGAGGAGGAGAGAGGGAGAAAGGAGGAGGGAAAGGGGAGAGAATTAAAAAAGAATATATATCTCTCAACCGTGGTTAGCAACCCTGTCGAGCCTAAAGATCAAATATATATATATATATATAGAGAGAGAGAGAGAGGAGAGAGAGGAGAGGAAAATGAGAATCAGCTGACACAGGAGGCAACTCTGTCTTATGTCGCACTCAAAACTCAAGTTTTGATTGAATTTTCAAGATCCGATGCACATTATTATCTTCATATATTAAGATATACACATATAAAAAATCACTAGATTTAGAGTTTGTTTACTTCATTTTCTTTGAGTTCAATTATTAACGGTTTTTTAACAGTAGAATAAAATGGAACGATTAGATCAATGAGTAAACGAACTTTAATTCACTGGATTTTTTATATGTGTACATCTTAGAACATGAAGATGATAATGTACGGTTGGATCGTAAAAAATAATTCGAGAGAGATGATTTAGGAGTACGACATAGGACGGAGTTGTCTCCTGTGTCAGCTGATTTACATATTCCTCACACACAAACACACAAACATCACTCTGTCGGGGTTGGCAACCCGGCCGAGCGAATACGGGGCAAAAAAGAATTGGTTCGCCCTGGTTTGGCATCCCCTGCCGAACCAAAAAAACAGTCTGACGTCGCGCGGGCACCACGCTCGCCACCGACATGACGTTTCAGAGATCGATTTCTGGAAATATTTTTTGGGGAGATTGATTTTTTGAATTATTTTGAATAGGAGGGTTTTTTTCAAAAAATTGCCCATGAATAAATGGATGAAAATGAAAATAAGTGAATAATCATTTGGATTTTAGTTTTGTTTACAAATTTTTCCAATGCCGGCGGCAATGCAAGTGTAATCTTGAAATTGTGGGACCCAAAAGCCAATTTTTAAGTGAGCCCAAATCCTCAAAGCTCAAGTAATCGGGCGAGGCTTGAAAATTATTGTACTGGTCAGGGTATGGTTCAAGAAGCAGACAATGGGCAATGGTCCACTGGACCAAAATGAAATCTGTATCCCATACATGAACATGATAGCTTTGTTGGCCCAGTTTCTGCCGAGCCGGACGAAAAGCCTATGGGCCTCTCATCTGGCAGCAGGTTTTGTTGGGCCAAAAGGGCCGGGTAATATAAACTATGCTCAAAATAATTCTGAAGATATTATATATGGCTCCTAAAAAATGTAAAATTATACATATAGGAATGTAGAAATATTTCAATCAAAGTTTTCTTCTTTTTTTCCCTTTATAAAAGGAATACAACCCAGCCTTAGTTTTATTTAATATTATAGACACAATCTGCATCCATGTTAAGTTCTTTGCAAAGGAATGGATTTTGCTTCCAAAGAGTTTCATCCAAAAGTGTTCACTTCCAAAGAGCTGACTTCCCGTAAGTCCTAAGGAACTGCATGCCACAAAATGACCCACTCAAGTACCCGAGACCTGTCGGTGGAGCACAATAATTCAAGAATAGGAAAAAGAATGATGTAAGCTGAGCACATATGCTAAAAATTTTCCAAGAGCTGGGCCATGCATAAATTTAGCATTGGTGATAATAAAGTTGGTGCTCGCTCGCTCACCCTCACGTCACACGACACTGCATGAAAAATCTTTATATTTGCAACCCACATCAGTCCTTTATTCTCAAAATAATAATAAAAAAGATAGGTAGATAAATATTAATAATAGATAATATAAAATAAATATTAGCATGTAGTATGTTCAATCACAAGGGGACATTTACAGCTACGTGATTGCTAGTTTGTAGCACTCACTGTGGCTAAGCAAGAATCATATGCTCAACCCTCAGGCCTGGTACCAAAAAAAGGTGGAAGAGAAAGGGACAGGAGAGAGCGAGCACCGACACTCAAAAAAAGAAAAAAAAAAACAGGCAGCATCAAGGCCGAGGGTGGGGCCAGTGTTTAAGCTTGACCAGTTTAATTCACATCCTGCTAAGCTTGAAGTTTTACATTAATTATGAGAACGCTCACCGAAACATGAATCCATGATACATACAGTCCACACACACACACACACACAGAGAGAGAGAGAGAGAGAGAGAGAGAGAGAGAGATGCAAAAACCTGTTTGGTTATGGGTGGAAGTGAGGAAGTAAGAAAGTGATGAAGTGATAATAGTTCCCTTTGGAACTTGAGAATTAGTTAGTAAGTTTTTCGGTGTTTGGATGTTGTTGGGAAGTGTAGTTTGGAAAATGTTATGTCTTTTCCGGTGTTTGGATGGTAATGTGGAGGTGGAAATGGAAAAGTTGACCACAAAGTTGACCGCAAAATAATATTAAAATAAGAATTAATTAAGAAAAATAAAAAATGAACTGTAATTAGAATGCAAGTGAAATTTACATGATCAAAAAAATTAACTATTTTTGCGCTACAACTTATTACAAATGAGATTTACATGACCACAAAATTGACTGTAGCACTCTGGAAGTGAAGAAATGGTTGTGTAAAAGAGAGAATAGAAAAGGAAAGGGGGTTTTCTTATTCTCCTTTTTCGGTGTTTGGATAAATAAGAAAGTGATCAATTATACTTTCCCATTTCTTTACTTCCGCCCACTTCCTTCAAACCAAACCCCCCAAAACAAATTTGGACTTTGTGACTGTACACAGACTATTAAAATGCAACCGACAAATTGTGAATCTCATCTCTGAATTATGATGAGAGGCCCTTCTCCCTACCAAAAAAAATAAAATAATATAATATAATATTAAAAAAATAGCCAACTGCCAAGAACAGCAATAATAATAGGGGGGGCCGGGGGGGTTGCCACACCTTGTTCAATTTAGAGAGTTATTACCTTAAAAAGAAGAGTAGACAGCCACTGAGATCTAACTCAGTATGAGACAGAAAGAAGCAGCAAAGGGCAAAATATGAATTCTGTTTCTGTAGGAAAAAAGCAAAAAAAAAAAAAAAAAAGAAAAAGAAAAGAAAAAGAAAGAAACAGATTAAGTCCTCTTTTCAAGCTAAAGTAGGATCTTACTCTCAACTGTCAAGAGCCAAGAATGTCTGAAAATTTTCATTTTGCACATGGGAGAGGGGCTTCTTAAAAATTTTGCTCCTCCTTTTTATGTTAAGAAAGGCCCGTAGTTCACGGGCTTTACATCATAGCATCAAGTGAGAAAAAAAAAACTCCCGTCATAACAGAAAAAAGAAACTCCTAACAGGGAGAATGAAACGTTACATATACCGTGAAGTCAAATAGTTGCGTAATAAACTTCTTAGCACACATTTAGCTCGAAAAACTCCTTGCCCATTATGGATTGAGAAATTCAAACTCACGACTTCCCACAAAAGAAGAAAATGAAATGCCGCTTGAACAATGCTCAGTTGGCAAAATTTTTGCTCTTAAAAATTTTAAGGATGGCACCTTGAGAAAAATCACCTTGAGAAAATGATTGAGCAGGAAGAGGAGCATTGTTACAACTTAGATCATAGTTGGAGGGGGCATCCACAATTTCCCTTTTTTCTTTTATGAGTTGAATCTTCCTTTAAAAGAAACAAGACAAGAACTTGTAATCTTTTTTAGCCTGTTTTAATATGAGAATATCTTTACAAAACACACATTATGCAAACCACACTGTCACCAACTTTAAACACATCTTTGTTTACTAGCTACGCAAAGAACAAACCACATCTCGAGAGAGAGAGAGGTGCAGAGAAAGAATCCATTACTAGCAAATTTCATTAATTAATTCATTCATTCATCCCCTGAATGCAACAATAATTGTACAACAATTACACTTGCACCACCTTAAATAAAAGATGGGAAACAAAGTGAATGAAAGAAGGAAAGCAATTGAACAAGACATCCAATGAAAAAACAAAAAGTAAACAACCAACAAACTTACTTTGACACTTACCCTTTCCCCCACTCCTCTTTTCTCCCGTTCTGGTGACAACTAGCTTCATAAAAGTCGGCAACCTAGAGAGAATCCAATGGAGAGAACAGAAAGCTACATCTTTGCTCACTAAGAATAAATACAAAGAGTAGATAATTAAGATTGTTATCTACTCATCTAACAATCCCCCAACAAACCAAACAACCTCCTCTTTCTTTGTATGCACACATTAAGCACTTTATTACCTTATTGCTTCCCTTTTCTTCAACTCTTACCAATCTTCTCTTCTCAGTGTGCCAGCTCTAATCCATGTGAGATGTCATGGTAAAGTGCTCCATCTTCACATGGTGAGTGACTTGAGACACACCAAACTCAAATGTTTATGGCAGCACAGCTGGGGAACAAATTGCTTCTACTGCTACTCTCTTCATCACATTAGGACATGGGTCTCCGAAATTGTTGGTGGAGATTGTCACCGCGCATCTCTCCTGACCGATGCATTTCTGCTCAAAACATGCGTCGTTATGAATTTTCTATCTCATGAAGAAAAATGATGACCCATAACAAACATAGTTTAAAAGAATGTGCATGTGATCATGAGCTCCATAATCAATATATACTATATTCGAGTTGCCCGCGATCTAATACTTGATTCAAAGGCTTTAATTATTATAATAAACAATTCAACTATTGTAATTATTAATTGTTGTTGATCAGTGTGTGTACTTTCCTGATAATACTGAATGCATGTAACCTTTGACTTGTGTAGTCCGAAAGGGCAGTTGGCATTACCTTTTCAAGGGTTGTGTAAGACTTGGGGGAGTGGCACGTTCCCTCCTGGAAGCTTCCACAAGTTCCTGAAGGGGTGCCGAAACTTGCGAATTTGATGGCTGATATCGACTGCCCGGGTGCACATCGGAGGTGGACCTTCGGCCTGCGCACCTCCTCTGGCTGACCATAGCTGTCAATGTGCCAGTTCTTGATCATGGGATGCCATTCTGAAACATCAGCACACACGCTAGACACTGATCTCTTCACCAGAGAGATCTTTGTTGCATCACCGCCCAGCTCTTCGAATATTACCAACAGATTCTTGGTTGGCTGTAACCAAGACCGTGGCACATGATACCTGTGAAAAGCATTTTTCCGATATTACGTTACTAATAAAATCTACTGTGTTAAGCAACACTCAAGTGAATTCCAGATAAAAAGAATGTAAGTGAACTTGACCCTACCAGCGTTGGGTTGGTTGGCCGCAACCACTCTGACACTTTGGTGACCGGTATGTCCCAATGTAGCTGCACTCGTTGCAATATCCATTTGGTGCCCATGCGGTCCAATATCTTCCAATATGCTGTCCATTAATCCATATCTGACCCTTCCCCATACTACCCATGTCCAAACCCAGTGGCTCATCTCCAGCAGGAGCATCAAAATAAGCCTGACATCAGTGGAAGGTTCAAAAGTTCGTTAGGGTAATAGAGCAGGTTTGTTCAGGCAAAAGAACAAAGGTGGAATCTTCTTACCCTGTACCATGTCATAGGTTGCTGTGTTCGAACTGCTAATGAACCCCTCATCCATTCAACAGACGAAGTTCCATCTAGGGAGTTCAAATTCATAGACTCGCCTTTAAGACCAACCTGCAATACATTAAAGCTTCCTCTATCTTCAGATCTACACATTGCACAAATTAATATAAATCAAGAAAGTATATGAGAGAATTTTTACCTGGTAGGACCACTTTTGCCAGGTTAAATCTCTTTTCCCTTGATCAATCCCGTGTAGGACAACAGGGCCTACAACTCCAGTGTTCCACAACTCATAGTGCACCCCAGCATTCTTCACATAAAGAACAAAATGTTTATAAGAGGAAAGAAAAATGAAACGCAAGTACCCATGTTAAGCTAATTTTGCAATGTAAACAGCTAAACTAATCGAAGATAATAAACTTACCGGTAATCCAACAGCCACACTAAGTAGAGCAATTTTATTACTCCCAGCACGCAGATGGGCACCACCTGTGTAAGTAATCTTCCTATTCACTCTGTTACCATAAGCAGAGCCTAAATAGCACAATATAGCAATGTTATTTTGTATGCATTTTTGAGCTATGCAACAATCATAAATCTGTCAGCATACCTGAGAGTTGTCCATTAATGAATACGTGCAGTGCATGGCCAGCTGACTGTACAGTGAGAGAAGGATATTGACCACCTCGTAAGAATCCTTCATTTGAATTTACATCAACACTAGAAAAGAAGAGACCAGAACATTAATCAAGAGTTGTTGATTGCAACAGTGATAAGCATGAGCCTCCATAAAATTACAAGTATAACAAAAGGATTTGCTTTTGTAGCAAAGGATCCAATTAGCAAAGCACACATGCAAGCTAGTAGTTGCGTTTATAGGGCAACTACCACAACTATGAATGAGATTATAAGCTCAAAGACGTGCAACTTAATGGTTCATTTAGCTACTGGGGTTTCTCTATCGGTTGGTGATCCGGGTACCATACATGAAGTGGACTAGCAGATCAAGTGAATCATACATGAAGTGTACAAATGCAATACATGCTGGCAAGATAGATCAGAATCAGCCACTTATCTATTGAGGTCATCATTGGTAAAGTACTGAAATATTTCATTCCAAGATGTGTAGCTCTACAAAAATTGTTACCAAGTCTTCTAGATCAATCTCAACACCGAACTTTGACAGCTATAAGACTTTCTAATATGTTTGTTGTCCCTACTGCTGAAAAAGAAAATTTAGCCAACCATCACCTGGTAATGTACCACAGATAGTCACTGGTATCCCTTGTAACATTTATTTGCTCCAACAGACCATTTGCGGTGATCAGTGAATTATCTGCTAAGGACGCAACCTCCTCATCGTACCTCTCCCACGTAAGTGAATCAACAACAGCAGTTGACATTTGCATATTTGATGTTTGAACACCTACCTGTTACGAATGTAGAAAGACTATTAGCATAACATATGATCCGTTCTAGTAAAAACCATCACTTTGGTCATTCATTTCATTATTACACATGCATGTATCCTTCATTGTCTTAGATGGAGATTTTATTGATAAATGACTCGCATTTCAAACAGATGCCTTGAAGTAGAACTAAATAAAAATATGCATCAAAAAGACTTCGCTCTCCAAATATGTCTTTAATGCTCTAATCAATATTTATTTCATTGGCAAATTCAACATTTTTCATAGACAGGCATGTCATTCTATTGTGGATCAAAAAAGAAATTCAAAACTGTTGTAAAGAATGATTGCCAAGTATTCCAATGTAAATCAACATTTATTCTTCATTTACATCATTCATATAGAAGAGGCATATCTGCATTCTCTTTCAAATTGCATATATAAGGAGTCAAAAACACCAATCCAAACAAACAGATGGAAGACCTTATGTCTCAGTGACAAAACTAGTTTGCTTGCATCTCATTGAATAAAAAGGGAGACCAAACACCATTACACATAAAAAGATGGAAGGCATTGAATCTCAGAGACGGGAAAGAAAAATGGATGGAAACATGATTATTCTTTGACCTGGATCAGAAAGAAAAATTCCCCACTAAATAAACAAATTCCTCTCAAGTAAAGATGCTTTAATATTTCAAAACATTGCCAAAATTGACCTCCTTCCTATCTACATTTCACTATACAAGATTTTGTCCTCTAACTGCTTCTTAGTTTGAGAGGCCATCAACAGGACATTAGGTTTTGACGATATTTTAATATATCTTACTTAACTAAAATCTGAACACCAAAAAGATTCTTATCTGTTGTTTGTTGGATGTAAAGATGATTGAGACTGGGAATCAATTATACTGTGTGGTCCCATTTTTTGGGTCCAGATTGATTTGCATGCTCTCAGAATGAAAGGCCCATCTTTTGCTGAAGTGAAATTGGCTTAGATATGATAATATGACGATGTTTAATATAAACAATGGGAGTCGTTGAAGTTAATTCTGCTCTGTTTCACTTACTTTTGCTGTATTGAACACAACATTCCTGCAGTCAGGAAGGATGCTGATTGACCAAGGTGGCAAGTTGTAGTGCATGTTATTGAACATTACTCGTGCAAATGTTTTTGTGTTAAAGTTTGAAAGGAATGCTGCACAGCCTCCTGATTGAGAAGTGAAGACATGAGCCTGAAAGTCCCATGCGAGAGTTAGAAACAGTGCTATTAGAAAAGGAAACTATCTCATTATCCAGAAATTTTGACATTATAAAAAATTTGAAGAAGCTAATGATAAGGAATGCAGCAAACCTGTTGATAACTTCCCAAAGAAGTAACAACGGGATCAGCTGAGACTAAAGCCTTTTCACATAATTTAATTGCCCTGTGGAGTTCTTTCAGATGTCCATATTTTGGTTCTCTAATTAGTCCTGCAAATTTACAATGAATATGTGAGTACTAAGTCTAGTTGGTCAACAAAAAGGGAAGGAAGGGCGAGGATGTCGGGAATGGAACATTTCTTTCAATGCCATAGAAAATCCAATAAACAACATAGATTATTATCAGAATGCACTTCATGAAATTTTCTTGTATTTAGAGCGGGCACAACATTTTTATGTAGCAAGAAACAACATCTGCAATGAACTTGAACAGATAAAATTGGAATTCAGCAAGCCGCTCTTACCATATTCGTCGATGGGAGCATCATAATCATAGCTGGTCGTTATAAATGGACCCCCAGCCGTACGTCCAAAATTGGTTCCCCCATGGTACTAATGCAAGCAACAATATTACATCAATCATTTATCATTCCATTTAACAAAAAAAAAAAAATCATTCCATTTGACATGCTCAGAAAAGCAAATCTAAGTCAAATGTAGATATATATTTTTCGTGCAAAGAATTTCAGTTTCAGTGTAGCAACTAGAGTTTAAAAGGTACACATTCTAACCATATAATAATTAACAAAGGAACCACCCTTCTCTATAAATCGTGCAACAGCAAATGCCAAATCTTCAACTGGACGCTCTTTAACTGTACCCCCAAATTCTGTAAACCTGTAGTTGCATCAAACAAAGATAGAAATGAAAAGAAATTCAGTTGCAGATAGAAGTATGTATTCGTTTTACGTCTGTAGAAGAAAAGGATAACTACAGGCAAAAATGTAGCCTAGGATCATAATTGTCTATTGGTCAATGCTTCTAACAATATTAGAAATGAAGGTTTGATTGTTATAAATGCAAATAGAATCCTCTCCTAACATGCAACAACTTTGAAAACACAGAAAAAAACTACAACAGTTGAACAGTTGAAGTAACATACCAGCCACTCCATGCTTCAGTCCACATAGATGGTTTGTATGGTTTGTTGGGAGTAAAAGCATCACAGTAGAAGCCATTGCATGTGTTAATCTATTGCAAACATGAAAAAGAACATGGTAATCACATATAACATCATAGAAAAGAAATCATGAAAATAAGTCATAACCACAGAAAACAAACTGAAAGTTCCTCCTAATAACCAATTACACCTGTTTAACTTGGAGAATACAATAGGAATAAAGAAAAAGGAACAAAAAGCAGGAAGAAACTTAGTTTGTTTGATGGCCTAATCAAAAGATTCGACAAACAGTAGGAATAAGGAGAAATGAACAAAAAGCAGGAAGGAACCCAATTGCTGGATGGCTATCTCCAAGAAATCTAATGAATATTTCATGTAAGGATTGAGGTTACAAAAAAACACTATCCCGTCCAACATGGTGCACTGTAAACAGAAGCGCTACATAACGAAACACATCGAACCTTTTGACCAAATCAGTAACACCAAGATCCAACATATTAATCTAAAGGCCAACATTTCTAAAGACAAAGAATTGTCATCCGTTACATATCAAAATGAAAAAGACACCGGAAATCTAGAACTAGCCTTTGCTTAATATGTACATTAAGCTTACAACCGGCTCATTCAAAGTGTAGTACATAAGAAACGAATGCGGGAAAAGTAAAAGAGAAATAACCTAACCAAAGCAATGTCGGCAGACAAGCAAGATAGAACATACTACCTCAGCAAAACTAATATAGCAATAACGATTACTATTACCAAATATCCGGATTAAAATGGCAGGATAACCGAGACAAGGAAAGTATCTCATACCACTGGATCTGGGGCATCATCTTCCTTGCACATCACCCAAGGAACCCCGGTGTCCAACCCAACCGCCATTTTGGCAGCCCAATTCACATATGAGTGACCAGCAGCCCCAAATGCTTTACTCTCTGGCCCATACTCGTTCTCAATCTGCATCCAAACTCACCCAGTTAGCAACCTACTGTATTTTTTCACATTTCTCACAATTTATAAACACCGCCATTTGTTTCCCCTCAAAATATCTAAGAGAAGGATCATTTGATAAGAGCCAGTGCCTGTGAGAGGATGATTGGACCACCCTGCGACTCGAAAAGGGATTCACTCTTCATCATCTGCACTATCTTTTGGGTGAATCCTTGCATGGCATTCTGCAACACAAATAATCATCGTACTTATAGAAATCCTTCAATCAATAAAGGCCAATTAAATTACAAACAAAATTTGCACTTCTTGCAGGAAAAAAAGTGTTGAAAAGGACTATCTAGAAATAGACCTTGAAAGGCTCATTATCTGTTCTGAAGCTAATCCCTGGTACATACTTCAACCAAACAGGAAACCCTCTACACAAAAATCAGTTGAAACCCATCAAATACATTTAAGATCTCAAAATCAACACAAGCTTAAAAAAAATTCTAAAGGGGAAGTGAAAATACCCAAAATTCCACTCAGCACAGGCATAAGGCCCAATCCTCAAGTGGACATAGAGCCCTGCCTTCTGCACTGTCTTTATGAACCTCACCAAATCATACCTCCCCTCAAAATTGTACTGCAAAATTTAATTTAGTACAAAAGAACTCATTAATTCTAAAACCAGAAGGACTGGAAAATTTTTACAAAATTTTAATAATAAAAGAAGAAAGGAGAGAATGCATAATACATTGCCAGGAGAAGGCTCATGCCCATTCCAAAACACATATGTCTGAATAACATCCAGCCCTCCATCTTTGGCTTTCTGCATTAGCCCCTCCCACATCTACAAAAAAATGATCAAAAATCAAAAATACCCATCAAATATTTTCACATTTCAATCGAAAAAAAATATTAAAAAAACTGAAAATAAAGGAAAAGGTGGCCGTACTTCAGGGGTGCTCCTTGGATAATGGATGGAACCAGAGATGAGAATCTTCCTCTCCCCATTGATGATAATGGCCTTCCTATCATAAGTCACACCACATTGTGCCTCAGGGAGCAGAGCAGCCCCAAGCAGCACCACCAGCAGTACAAGCCCAAGTTTGCTGCCACCCATCACCACCATGGAGGTGACCAGATCCCTCCTCAGATCTCTACTTCCACTGAGAACTGAGAAGCAGAGAGCTTGTGGAGGGAAATTTGAAGGGTACCCAAAAAAAAAAAAATTCTTTTGGCAGTGAGATCTGGTCTTGTTCTTACCTAGTCTACAAAGGAATCCAGCTGGGTGTCTCTTGGAGCAGAGGTCACAGAGCTGTTCTTGGGGACTGTGGGTGGCTATTATTGTAATGGGCTCAGCAATGGCAGCAGAGAGAGCAGTTTTTATAATGAAAAACAATAAAAGAGTGAGGAAATGTGGGTACCAAAAAGGACAACAAGTGTCATGTTACTCTTTTTTTTTTTGCCCCCCTCTTCTTTCCTTCTTCATTGTGGGGAAACTGTGAGTACACCTGTGGGGATTGGGGCAAGTTTGTTAGGGTTTTTATGAGGTAGGGGTTGTTACTGGTTTTAAATGAGTCGAGGGTTGTCAAGGAATGAAGATGACATATAGAGACAAGTGAGGGGGTAGAGGGTTTATATAATTGGTTTGATTTGGGGCACAATCTGCTGTGTTTGGTGTTTAGTTATTCCAGCCTGACAAAGGTAACATTCCAAATTTCCAATGGACAGGTGTCAATTATCATTCATTAATTGCTATTTTCCTATGTTAGTTATTTTTGAGTGCCTTATAAATTTGGAGGCAAATTTGCACATTAGACCATACCTCCCCTTCTATCTCTTTCATTTTATTTTTCTCTTCTCTCTGGGGTTTTATTGAGTGATGTTAATTAGACTAAAATGTGCATAGGATTATGAGTAAGAAAAGAATACTATGAAAGTTAAAATAGTAGTAGAATGTATATTGGATGGCAATAACATGTTTTTCTTAAAAAAAACAAAAATGTGTGTAATTGAGGGGTAAATGAATAATAAAACAAGAGTAAATTTCCAAGATTCTGGACTCATGAGGAGGGTGTGGGAAATGACACAAGGGCTTCACGGGTCCTTCATACCTTTAATAACACGGAAGATAAAAGACAAAGGTGGAATGGTCGGCAGGGCTTTCTCGGCGTTATATGCATTGCAAATTATCGACACTCCCGTGTGTGAAACAAGTGACTTACGCATTTCACTGACAGGTGGGGCCCGTTGCGGTCGATGGTACATGTTTGTGGTGAAAATATCGGTATTGAATATTGGAGAACAAGAGTGTGAGTGGGGAAATTGTTGAGTGGGTGGATGGAAGGGCGGGGCCCGTACGGGGGCCAAGTGCGAACTGTGGGGGTAAGAAGGGTGTGAGCGGCGGAGTGGGCGCATATTCTCGGTGCACGTTTGATGAATGAAGGGCGAAGTCGGTCCCACATACTCCGCAGCCCGTCCGTCCGGCCCGAAATCCGGCCCGCAAAAACCGCGATGGGCCTGCTTTGGGCCGACCAGATTTTGTAATATTTTATGATTTATTTCTGGCTTAAATAGCTTGATTTAATAAACTCACTACATTGAACTTTCCACTTAATTTCAAAAACTATCAAAAATTTTTGAAACCACACGAAACTACCGTGACTTTTCGCCAAAAAAAATCTCCAAAAATTTCATAAAAACTCTATGATAAAACATAGTTCATGATAATTATTGTAATATTCAATGTTTATGATAGATGTTTTTTTTAATCAAGAAAAG
>JAVJIF010020281.1:0-25000 GCA_038442645.1 Agave tequilana | reverse complement strand
TTTAGCTGACACAGGGACGGTCGACCGTCCGGGTCGACCGGGTCTGAGAGCAGTGCTCTCTGTTTGTTTGGGTCGACCGGGTCTGCCCAACGGTCATATTTCAGACCGTTGGCGGTCGGCCGACCGGCAGCCTGTCAGGCTGCCAGATCAGCCTAACGGCTAGTTTTCTGATGGGGCTATAAATACCCCATCTCTTCATGTTTTTAAGTAAGATTTTTCTGAGCTAATTTTTCCCACTCTCTAGTTTTAAAAAGAAGTTTTTAAAAGAGTTTAAAGAGCAAAAAGATTTAATCTTTATTGTTTTGGGTTTTTGGAAAATCAAAGAGAACTAAGTTTTTGGGATATTGTATTGGTTTTCATTTTCTATCATTTACAAGAGATTTCCTAAGTAGTTTTTCTTGTAGCTTGTTTTCAAAAACACCTTGTTTTCACACTTGAGCTATCACCTATCCTATTCTATTAGGATCATTTGTTTGTGGGAAAAGAGAAGTGTTTGAGGTTAAGCCTCCTTGATTGTAAACCCTCCTTGCTTTTATTGTATCCCTCTTTGGTAGAGGTTGATCGGAGTGGTATTGGTGTTTGGATCCCTCTTCGGTAGAGGTGATTGTGATTGTATTGGCTACGGGCCTTATCCCTCTTCGGTAGAGGTGGATTGTGGTTGTATTGCCTCGGTGGCATTGAGAGAGGAGTTCGGTACTCCTATAGTGGATTGGAAATCCTACACGGTGGTGTAGGCGGGGATGTAGAGTTAGGGGCTCGAACCTCGAAACATATCCTTGTGTTTGCGTTTGATCCAATATCTCTTAACTCTCTCTCTTTATTTTGTGCAAAGCATCATTCATTCATTCATATCTTATTGCTTGCATTTATGCCTTGCATATATTCATATTGATATATCATCTTATATGCTTGGTTGTTTGTGTGTGCCTCACTTGTACTTAATCAACAAGAGCTTCACATAGCACCTTAACCCATTCAAGGGGAATCAAGAGGAGTTAGTCCAGAGCCCTTCACGGGGAATTCGGCTACACTTGTTGGTTGTATTAAGTGTGTTGCAAAATTTGTATGAAAATGCCATGTTAATTAGATTCTTGACATACATGTATAGAAATTGAGACACCCATGTTTAATATGGATTATTATTTTGTGTTCTCGTATTTGACTAGCTATCATGTACTTCATAAATCTAATAACATGTGGATATTCATAATAATCATGTTTATGATTTCATGTTGATTTATATCCCATTTTATGCTTAATGATTTGATTACTTGTTTAGATGTTAGTTTTCATTAAGACTAGGATTTATACTTGTGCATATAGTGGGCCACAAATAAATCTATATATGTTTGAGCTTGATTGCTTATTTGAACCCATTAGATGTGCTAGTATAGTCTAGTTTTGATGATTCATACATTTTAAACTTGTATTCCTATTTTTAGATTTGTCTTATGTGTATGAGTTTTTTTATTTCATGTATATGTCTATCTTGTCCAAACCTTAAGATATACATGTATACCCTTTGAGTCATTTGCCTTTCATGCAAATCTATATATATGGACTCAATTGTGTTTAGGGATATGTATGTATACTTATTGTGTTGACAATTCATACATATACCTTGAAATGAAATGTGTTTTGGTGAAAATTTAGTTTTTCTTGATTTCATGTTTATTTGTTTAACTTCATGTATATGTCTATTTTATCCAAATTATTGTTATACATATACATTCTTTTGAGCCACGTGCCTTCATGCATATATCTTTGTGGACTCGTTGTGTTTGGATATGTATGTATACTTTAATTTGTATATGACATACATATACCTTGAAGATTAAATAAGTTTTAATGATTTTCATGTTTTCTTGTTTCAAGGAATTTTGAGCTTAATTGGAAATTTCATAATGTCATGTCACACATTACTTGTACACTCACCATTTTAAAATATTTCTCATGAGTATGTTTTCATGAGCTTGTATGGACTTTATTGAATATTGAGTGTTTTAAGTGCTATGTGATTTATATGTGTTTTATGAAAATTATTTTTAGTTTATTCCTTACTTGAAGGATTTCGTACTAGTTTTTCAAATTATTCATATAACTAGTTACGATATTCTTCATTTTGGTAGAGTTTTTCAAACAAAACTTATTTTCAAATCTATTTTTGAAAACCCCTACCTTCTATGGGAGGATGGATGGGAGATCATGTTCATGTATGCCTTAAAATGAAAATCATTTAAAAACTTGAATCATGATTGGGAAGTATAGTTATATGAGATATACATTTGATCTTATTGTTATTTCAATTGGTATCATTGAATTCTTTCAATTGGTATCAATCTTGACATTTCTTGTATACTCATATATGTTTATATGTATGTATGCTTTCAATTTCAAGAATATCAATTTCTATTGGTATCTATCTTCCATACATATATATGTTTATGTCAATTTTTTTTAAACAATGCTTAGGCTTGTTAAAATAAAAGTGAACATTGTTTTAGTTTGTATTTCATAAAGGGGGAGAAAATTTGATTTTGTCTTTCAATTGGTATTTGTACTCCCATACTTTATGATTGAAAATTCAATTTGGTATCATATGTTCAAAATGAAAAATATTTACAATTGGTATCAAAATTTTTGTTTAGACATTCAAAATTTATTATGTTTAATTTCAATCGGTATCAAGATTTTTATGTGTTTTGCTTAAAATTGATATCAATATTTTTGTTTGTTTCCTTTCAATTCGTATCAAGATGCTATTGTTTGACATATTTTCAATTGGTACCGTAATTGATTGTCATCCCTAATTGACTTTGTTTTTGTTTTAGACAAAAAGGAGAAAAATATTATTTTTATTGATTCGTTGTTTCGAACAAAAAGGGGGAGAAAAATTTATTGGTTTGGTTTTGCTTTTACCCCTTATTAAAGATTGATTCTTTGTATTAAAAACAGAGAAGATTTTGTTTTGTTGTGATTTTTACCCCTTTGTTGATGATTGACAAAAAGGGGGAGAAAGATTTTGAGTTTATGAGTTTTATATATGCATGTTTATGTTTTACATATATTAAGTTTATTTTAGTTTAATTTTAATTGGTTTCTAGAGTATGTTTTGTAATTGGTTTCTAGAGCATGTTTTTGTTTTTGAACATTTCATTGGTATCTAGAACCTTTTATTGTTTATGCATAGATATGCATGTTTCATGTTTCATGTTTAATATTCATTGCAAATTTATTGTTTATTTGTTTATGCCTGAGTTAAGGGAGAGCTTCTTTGAAGCTTAACTTTAATCCATGCATATATAACTCCATGAGTTTTGTCATCATCAAAAAGGGGGAGATTGTTGGCCCAAAGGCCTTCCACCCTAATTTTGATGATGATTAACTCATGTAGTTATGTTTACTAATAATCTCGTGATTTTAGTTTCAGATCATTGATCAAGATATTAGTTGGTGATTGCTTCAAAAAGATGAGTTTGGAAGCCTTCACATGGTGATTCCGGTGCCCGAGCTTCAAGTTTACTCATTTACACTCGGCGGATCACGGTTTGGGATCAAGTCTACTTGAAGATGGAGATCGTCAAGAAGACTTAGGTATCCTAGTTTAGATAGTGTGTTTAGATCCATTTGTAAAGCTTAGTATAGTTGATATGCTCAAGTGCACAACACACACAAGTTTTATGTTTGGATATTGGCTTTTCGGTTTTTAGTTTAACCGATATGTGTTTTCATGAATAGATTGATCAAAACAAGTTAAATAGTTTATATGTATAATAGATGTATTCTACTTATACATACATGCTTACACTTCCTATACAAACTTATTTTGACTATCTTATTCATGTATTGAAAAATCAAGTTTGATAAAAATACAAGTGTTGGTTTTGATAAAATTTGCAAGACTCAAAAATGAATTGATATGATTGATATATGTCTTGAAATTTTTATCACTTATTTGTGTTTTAATATAAAATGTTAAAACAAGTTTTGTGGATTTTTAGAAGGCTTAAAAGATTTTTCAAAATATTTTTAAACTGTTTTTCTGACCCAGATTTCTGTTCCAGGCTTCAACCAGTCGACTACTCAACTGACCAAGTCGACTTGGGATGAAGTCGGTCGACCGGGTCGGTCGACCGACGTGCACAGATCTGTGCACGTTTGGCTGACACAGGGACGGTCGACCGTTCGGGTCGACCGGGTCTGAGAGCAGTGCTCTCTGTTTGTTTGGGTCGACCGGGCGGTCGACCGGGTCTGCCCAACGGTCATATTTCAGATCGTTGGCGGTCGGCCGGGCCGGCCGACCGGCAGCCTGTCAGGCTGCCAGATCAGCCTAACGGCTAGTTTTCTGATGGGGCTATAAATACCCAATCTCTTCATGTTTTTAAGTAAGATTTTTCTGAGCTAATTTTTTCTCACTCTCTATTTAAAAAGAAGTTTTTAAAAGAGTTTAAAGAGCAAAAAGATTTAATCTTTATTGTTTTGGGTTTTGAAAAATCAAAGAGAACTAGGTTTTTGGGATATTGTATTGGTTTTCATTTTCTATCATTTACAAGAGATTTCCCAAGTAGTTTTTCTTTGTAGCTTGTTTTCAAAAACACCTTGTTTCCACACTTGAGCTATCACCTATCCTATTCTATTAGGATCATTTGTTCGTGGGAAAAGAGAAGTGTTTGAGGTTAAGCCTCCTTGATTGTAAACCCTCCTTGTTTTTGTTGTATCCCTCTTTGGTAGAGGTTGATCGGAGTGGTATTGGTGTTTGGATCCCTCTTCGGTAGAGGTGATTGTGATTGTATTGGCTACGGGCCTTATCCCTCTTCGGTAGAGGTGGATTGTGGTTGTATTGCCTCGGTGGCATTGAGAGAGGAGCTCGGTACTCCTATAGTGGATTGGAAATCCTACACGGTGGTGTAGGCGGGGATGTAGAGCTAGGGGCTCGAACCTCGAAACATATCCTTGTGTTTACATTTGATCCAATATCTCTCAACTCTCTCTTTATTTTGTGCAAAGCATCATTCATTCATTCATATCTTATTGCTTGCATTTGTGCCTTGCATATATTCATATTGATATATCATCTTATATGCTTGGTTGTTTGTGTGTGCCTCACTTGTACTTAATCAACAAGAGCTTCACATAGCACCTCAACCCATTCAAGGGGAATCAAGAGGAGTTAGTCCAGAGCCCTTCACGGGGAATTAGGCTACACTTGTTGGCTGTATTAAGTGTTTGCAAAATTTGCATTAGTTTTCGCATTTAGCGCATTTAGTTTCTAGATTAGCAAGTACACCTATTCACCCCCCTCTAGGTGTGCTTTTCAATAAACACTTAGAGAGGTAGGAAAAACTAGTACAAAAACTCTCATCAAATCTTGTAGAAAATAACCCAAGGGAACCCCATTTTATAGGCTCCTAAAAACTAGCCGTTGCAGGCCAACTCAGCAGCTGGTGCTACTGTCGATCGACCGGCCAACAGTCAAATTTTTGACCGTTGCAGCCTGCCGGTCGATTGGGCGGTCGACCGATCCTCGGCTTTGACCTACCGGTCGACCGCCTGGTCGACCGGGGCCAGATCCAGAGAGCAGAGCTCTCTGGACGATCGACCGGGTCGATCAACCGGTCCACTAGCCAAAAGACCTGTGCACGTCTGTGCACATCGGTCGATCGGTCCGGTCGACCGACTCCTGGTCCGGTCGACCTCCGGTCGACCTCCAATATAGTCTGGCTGAAATATTTGGGATTAAAAACCTTATTATTTTAACTCTAATAAAATCTCATAAATTCATATAAAATCTACAAAAATAGGTTCATTGAAATACTTTGATGTACAAATATGTGTGATCAAAATTCAACACATATTGCAAACATTTTGAACTATTTTTGATATATAGAAATTTTGCCTTAAACAAAAATATGTAATTTTCAAAAACAATCTCCAAATTGAAAAATAATTTTTTCAAAACTTCTCCAAATACAAAAACAAGATATTTAAACAATTTTGAAGCTTAGTGTGTATGGATATGATCCACTACACATATGAGATGAAAAATCTATGTTTTTGACAATAAGCTCTACAATAAGTTTTGATAAATCCAAAATGATATTTTTCTATACACAAAACTATCTTATAAAAACACATATAAATTTTGTGTGTGTATATATGAACTTGAGCAATCCGCAACTAATCTATCCTTTACATTTATCTAAAAACAAATCTTGACACTTACAAAACTAGACATAAGTCTCTTGAAAATCTTCTCTTGAAAATCTTCTGTAACGCCCCGTTCCCAAGGATACGGAGACATTATGGCGATGTACATACGCAGGGTGAAAACACCCTCGCACGTACGTTAAGCCTCAGTACAGGAAATAGCCTCCATATACACAAGAGTTCCAACATTAAATAAGTACAAGAATACCTGCAGAAAAGATCAGTGAGCATGATAGATAAAGAAACAGGGACAAATAAGGAAATAAGACAAAAGAATTAAGATACCTATGAATCGTATAGGTGACAAGTCTCCTATGTGAATCCAATGACATATCTGACAGTATGATACCTCGAATCTCCAACCTAGGCACGCAAGCCCAGGGTCGTCAGAAAGCGACCTAGTGAGTGGTAAAATAAAGGAAGCAGTAATATATACGATAGTATACAGATACGATAATAATATATAATACATGATTCTGTAACAGTGATACCATATAGTAGGCATATAATATGTAGTAGAAATATAAACATGTCATATTTTAATATCATCACTACCTAGCAGGTTATCATCGGGTCATGTCTACAGTAGTATCCAGTTTTATATAATAAATAAGGAACATGCAGATGTGCAGCATGCAACAGAACCATACTACCGGGTTGTGCATATATAGTAATGATGTTTGCAAGGTATACATAAAGTAGAATATATGCGATGCAGAATATAGATGTACATGAGTAGCGTATAGAAAGTGTAACATGTATCAGGAAGTATAACAAGTATACAGGTAACATGATAAGGGATAAATGATCAGAACTAGTAACAAGTACAAATAAACAATATGATACATGTATTGGGCAAATCATGTTATTTATACAATAATAACAATCAGTACCACCTGGTATTTAATCAATCTCTTCCAGTGTCTCATACCACTGGCAGTTCATACTGGAGCCCGCACTCCAGTCGAACCCATCCGGACATGGCCTACGGGTACCATTATCCAAACGAGAGAGTGACCAAATAACAAGTGTTCCCAACGTCATTATTTGTTTATACCATTTTATTATGTTAATTGGAAACCCAATAGTCAAGGAGCTCTAGTCAGGTGGGTGTACCCCGTGCATACCCGGGATTACGGCCTTAAACAGACCCCTGGCTGCTGAGACCAGGGCCAGCCCGCTAAGGCTGTAACATGTAACAGGAACTCAATGAGCTAAAATAATAACGGGAAATGGGAGCTCATGAGTTATAACAGACGGTAGCCAGCACTACCCTGTCCCCTGCAGTGGGACAAACAATGGATCCAGACATCCACCCGATAAGAGCTAGTCAACCGTCAAGTCTCCCCTAACCCCATCTTATAGTTCATACATTTAATGTACACAAGGTATCAGAAACAAGAACAGTACCTGATACATGTAACACGATAACATGACATGAGCTCTGTTGATAGCACGAAACACGATAACGGGAAACAAGAAATAATAGATGTGAGATTCTAGAGGTGGCCCCGTGGCTTGGATCCACGTGGCACTTAGTTCCACACATCGCATATCAACAACTCTCATATCCATTAACAGGAATATTAATATCAGAACAGGAAATAATCATGTAACGGGAATACATGACGCACTACTCATGTAACAATAATCCATGTGACATAAACAATGTTCAATATAACGAGAATACAAGAATATCCATGAGCAATAACATAATCCATGATCCATGTAACAGGAATACATAGACAATCAATGCATGTAGACCGATGAGTCTATGTAACAGTGGTATAAGAATATGAAGTAACTGTGTATAGAATATCCATGCAGCGGTGTCCGGTGTAAGAGCATATCAGTGTATCAGTGGTTTACGAACATGCAGTAATAGTGGCGTGAAGATCTGTAGCTGTGTCATAGTGAGAGATGGACAGGGAACAACATGAAATAATAGTATCTAATGTAAGTATTCAGTGTATTAGCATGTCCGTGGAACGGTGATACTGGCACGTGAAATGACAGTGTCGAGTGTCCATGTATCAGTGGTCATGAACATGAAATGATAGTATCCTGTATAGTGTAATAGATATTGACATGCAATACCGTGTCCAGTGTATCGGTGGGTCGGTAATGGTGCCAATGTAATAGTGATAATGTCTGGTATAATGGAGTATGTGTGTATCAGTGTACATATAGCAGTATTGCGTAACCATAATAGATGTACATGAAGTGACAAGGTCCAGTGCTGTGATAGAGGTAACTATAATAATTCTTACGGTATTAATCAAAATGGAAAAGCAATCACTCAACTAAGTAAAATGAATAAATATAATTTATAAAATAAAACACTCACAAACTGGCCTTGAGAAGGTAGCTCTCTTTCCCACGATCACAACGGATTCAGAATCGTCCAATTCGGAGTCCGGATGCTCTAGATATCGCCCGCACACTAGAAACCCAATAAACGGGTTAAATATGTAATACATATATTAAAATGCAAAAGGGACATATGAACAGGGGGTTTTCTGAAAGTTTACCTTTATTGAATTTGGATGCGGGTATGGATGGAAAACGGGTTGGGTTGAATCCAATACCCAAACTCATAACTTAAGTTTAATGGGTAAATGGGTTATTGGGTTAGAGGGCTAATGGGTTTGGATTTAATGGGTTTTGGGTTTAAACCCATTAGAAGAAGAAAGAGAGAACGAGAGAGAGGGGGCACGGGCTGGCGGCGGCCAGCCCGCCTCGCTGGCGCCGGCACCGGCACCGCCCCGCCGGCGACGGCTCCGCCTCACGGCATCTATGGCCAAAGAACGCGAGAGAGGGAGAGATAAAGATACGAAGAGGGAGAGAGAAGAAGAAAAACAGTAAGAAGAAAGAGAAGAAAAGAGAAGGAAGAAGAAGAAGAAAAAAAGAAAAAGAAAAGGAGGAGGGGAAAAGGGTGGCGCCCGGGCTGGGGCGCGGCCGCCGGCGGCGCCTGCGGCGGCCCGGGGCACCAATAGCCTGGCCTGGCCGCTGGCAGCGGGTCAGGCCTCCCCCCTTTTGGGTCTGGATAGAGAGAGGGAGAGAGGGAGAGAGTGAGAAGAGTGAGGAGGTGTTGGGGGGGAGGGTGGGGAGAGAGGGGGGAGAGAAGAGAGAGTTTTTGAAATAGAAAAAGGGAGAGTGAGAAGGGATTTAACGGGGAGAGTGAGAGGCGGTGGGATGGGTTCGTTTAACTGAAAAGGGCGGTGGGGGAGGAAGGTTGTAGAAAAAGAAAGAGAAGGGAGAAAGAAATTAAATAAATAATTTAATTAATTAATATTATTTTAATGGGTCAAAAATTGACTTGCTCCGAACAGTGCCCAAAAATTACAAAAAATAGAGAATATTACTCTGAGACAAAATGTGAGAACGATTTGAAGAAATTCAGTCTGGTTTGTAAGTTAAAAATCCTAAAAGGTTTTACCGGTATTGGGCAACACCGATTTGGCCAGATTTTTGATAAATTTAGAAAAATCCCCAAAAATATCCTAACGTAGAAAATACGATTCTAAGATACAAGGTGAAAGCAGCTTCTCAAAATTTAACTCCTTTTGTGAATTAAAAATCGTAGAGCCGATTATCGGTATTGGTCGACACCGACTACGGAGATTTTTCAAAATAATCTAGAAAAATTTCAGGAAATTCTGAAAAATCTAAAATATGATAACATAATATCTGAAACTGAAATTGGCTCAATCTGATTACCAAAAAGGTCAAATCCATTTTATGCGTCGTATCGAGTACTGATACTGTGATACCTATATAAGGAATCAACGGGTCACATCTTCTTCTTCTTCTTGACTTGGTCCAAAGCTTTATCCAATGAGCTAGACTCCTCTTGAGTAGATGATGCAATCTTCATGCGCGAGCTCTTGAATCAACACGTGCTAGTTTCAAAACTTGACTTCGAATCTTTTGTTGAAGCTAAACACCTACTAAGATTTTGATCAAATATCTGAGACTAAATAAATACAATATCATTAGTATTATAACTACATGAGTTAGTCATCATCAAAACTAGAGCGATAGGCCTTTAGGCCAACATATATATATATATATATATATATATATATATATATATATATATGAGAAAAATGTATATCAGCCCGCAGGCTGAGAGTACTCTCTCAGCCTGCGGTGACGTGGCTCAAATTGTCACCTCACTGACTCGCGACACGCTTTTAGGTGACTGTTAAATTATCAAATACCCCTTATGAAAAGCAACTCTTTTTGGTTCCCTTCCTTATTGTTTATTATTATTTTTCCCCCTTTTTTTGCCGCTCTTTATAGGATATTCTATATAAATTACTTTTCACCCTATTTCCTGACCTCTTTTTGAAAGATCTAGTTTTACCTTTTCAGTCTGCGATAAACTTTTTTCTGAAAATATAAAATCTTTTCAGATCAATTTTTTTCTGCAAAATATTTAATGTCGACGTCTGAGCAGTATACCGGCGATCTTAATATGGAAGATATTGCATCTGGTTCTACTTTCTCTCAGAATATTGAAAATCTTGAAGGGTTGACATCTCTGCATGCCGATCAACAGGTTTTAATTGTTTATATATATTTTAAAAATAATTTCTTAAATATTTAATGTTTTCTCTTTAGACTATGAGGTACTGCGACCGTTTTAATATTCGGTCGCAATCTTATTTGAAAATAATCTCCGGCTGTGAATTCTTTTTTTCTAGGGTATGCGTCTTAGGTCGCAGTCTTTAGTAAGGAGTAATATATTTCTTCACATACAGATAACTGCGACTTAGGTCATAGTCTTTAGTAAGGAGTAATATAGATTTCTTCACATGCGGATAACTGCGACTTAGATCGCAGTCTTTAGTAAGGAATAATATAGATTTATTCACATACTGATTACTGCGACTTAGGTCGCAGTCTTCAATAAGGAGTATTATAGATTTCATGTCGTATGTGAAATCTTATTTTTATTTACTGCGACTTAGGTCGCAGTCTTTAGTAAGAAGTAATATAGATTTCTTCTCATACGGATAACTGCGACCTTGGTCGCAACAGCTGATAAGAAGTAAATTGTTTTCATCTCTTATGCGACCTTGGTCGCATTTATATAACTTATATTTTAGAATACAGTGATATCTAATAAATATTTATATTCATTTAATTCGTGTAAATTCTTTTTGTAGGATATGAATGCACATGCAGAAATGTCTGGAAGCTCAGATAAGTTTATAGGGAAACAGTTCCTGTCGCATATGGAAGCATACAATTCTACAATTGTTTTGCAAGGAATAGAGATTTTAGCGTGAGAAGAAAAAGTACAGATAAGTCACGGAAGCCTCCTCATGAGATTATTTGCAGAAAATTTTGCTGCAACAAGGAAGGTCTGAAGAAGTTGTGTGACAAAAGACAAGAGGGGCTTACAGTGCATCGTCGAGTTAACACTAGAGTAGTTTGTCCTGCTGAGATGCATATCCGTCTTCGTTTATTTTTGGACTCAACTCGATATTGGGTTATCACAAAATTTGTTGATACTCATTCACATGAATTGTCTAGCCCGGATAAGGTACATCACCATTACTCTCACCAGACTCATCGTTCAACAATTAGCAGAAGCATTATGAGCAATCTGGTTGATGTTGGAATGCGGCCTTCAAATATTTCCCGTGTTGTTAATGCAATGAGCCAGGGAGAAGGCTGTGAAGAAGTGCGCCCTCAACAAGTTATTGATTTCACTCGTCAACGTATAAATAACTGCGGTCATGAGTTTATTGCTATTATCAAATATTTTCAAGAGAAAGCCGAGACCGATCCAGAATTCTTCTTTTCAAGTGAAGTTGATAACGCGGGCACACTTAGAAGCATTTTTTGGGCTGATGGAAGAGCTATTTCCTCGTATCTGAGCTTCTGTGATGTGATCGTTTTTGACACCACATACAGAACTAATCACTTGAGCTTGCCATTTGCTCCATTCACTGGAGTAAATCATCACCGGCAGTAAATTTTGTTGGGCTGTGCAATGCTTGCTGATGAGCAGAGGGATACTTTTGTTGGTTATTCCAAAAATGGCTCAAGTGCATGCATGGAGTTGAACCGAAGCTGATTATTACTGATCAGGATGCGCAGATTGGTGAGGCCATCAAGATTGTTTTCCCGACGTCTCGGCACCGTTACTGTTTCTGGCATGTACGGAAACATATTGCCGAGCAACAAATCCCAATGGCTAACAAGTATGGAGAAGATATGGTCTCCGATTTCCATGCTTGGTACACCTCCCGCGATATAAGCACTTGTGAGGAACGATGGCGTCTGATGAGTGAAAAATATCAGTTAGAAGAAGAAGATGACAGTTGGTTGATGAAGATGTACAGGCTTCGTGGACATTGGGTTAATGCATATCTCAAGGATGTTTTCTGTGCTGGAATGACAACCAGTCAGAGGTCCGAGAGTATTAATTCCTTCTTTGATGGTTTTGTTAACTCAAACACTAAACTAGTGGAATTTGTTCACCAATATGATAAAGCCGTTGCTTCCCGTCGTGCATCTGAATCTCTTCAAGATTTTAGGGGTTTGAATTCTGTGCCCAATTGTACATCCAATCTATATGAGATACAGGTATCGAAGTTGTATACACCTAAGATTTTTCAGTTGTTCCAAAAGGAATGGGCAGTTGTAATGACACTGTTTTCAGAAGAGGTGGAACATGACAAACCTGGATCAACATATTTGGTTGGTAATTTTTCAGAATCAAAAGACAGTTGGGAAAAGGTCAGTTATGATAAGCGAGAGGAACTTCATGTTTCTTGCAGTTGCTCGTTATTTGAAACAGAGGGTATCCTATGTAGACATATTCTGTGTATTTTGTGGCGCAATCACGTTACACATATACCGGAATCATATATACTTCAGAGATGGAGGTTGGATGCTCGTTACAAAAACGTTGCAATTGAAAATGGCATGAGGCCTTTTCCCAGTCAAGGCACTCCACGGACGGCTAGATTGTGGACAGTTCGTTCAAAATTTAATGCAATTCTGGACATGGTCGCTGATTCTGATGAAAATATTTTAAAGTTGGAGGGAGTTTTGGAAAGTTTTGCCCAAAATACAACTAGAGAATACAGAGCAATGTCAGGAAATGATCATTCATCATATCCTAAGACTGCCGTTGGTTCCAGTGGATCCGTTGTCATATTGCGAGATGGTGAAGAATTGAATATACGTGATCCAATTGGTCCTGTACCAACCAAGGGGAGACCTAGAGCTGCATCCAGGCTTAAGTCTGGTTTTGAAGATTCTATATATCAGAAGGAAGTTAAGCATCGAAGATGTGGTAACTGCCAAGAGCTGGGCCATTACAGGACTGGTTGTCCGTTAATGGTATATTACATTAAACCTGTTAATCATTTTTTTTATAACGATTAATCTTTAAAATTCTTACTATTTATTTTTTTATTGGCAGAAGAAGTAGGTTTGGGTTGCCTCCATCTCGAAGGACCAAAGACTTCAATTTTTTATGAAGTGCGACCAGGGTCGCACAGTGTAGAGAGATTAAGTCGCATTCTGACACTGGCGTGTAATTATAATCAGATTTATTATCATTCTTTTGATTTCTACTGTATTATTTTTGTATGTACTTGTACTTTAAAGTTTTAATGCTACAAAATTCTACTTTATAGTTTAATTTTTTTGTACATAATGTAATCAGAGACTTTGGTCGCAGTATACATGGTTCATTGCGACCAAGGTCGCAGTGTTGTTATTGATAAAGATGGCCAGCAACTGCAATCTAGGGTCGCACTACATGTACTGCGACTTAGGTCGCAGTACGTTAGGTAGGTGTTTCCTTTATATTAACACGCATAGCGACCAAGGTCGCAGTGTTGTTGTTGATTAAAACATTGCCGCCATAAACTGCGACCAAAGTCGCATTGTATTTTACTAAGGCTGCGGCTATCAACTGCGACCAAAGTCGCAACCTTCTTTTTAGAATTTTGAGATGGTGAAGACTTAAGTCGCTGTACTTTAGGTAGGTGTTTCCTTAATATTAACACGCATAGCGACGAAGGTCGCAGTGTTGTTGTTGATTAACACAATTACTGAAGGCATGTTTGTTTCTAACATCAGTACGCAATAGTAAAAGCCAAGTTGTAACAAATGAAGACTGTAAATAATCAATGGAACTTATAATATATAAATGTATAGAACTGTGTATAAATTAAATCAATACAACAAAAAAATTATGCAATGAATTGCCCTTGAAATATTTTTTACATTTATAAAAAAAAATTGTGTTAATTCAATAATTTGCACGGCGATCAGTCTTCATATGTCGTATGTCGTATAATGTCTGTTTCTTCATCCCAACTCTCTCTACATCTGCAAGTATCATGTATGCAAGCTCACTTCTTAGTTTCTGTACACCAGCAACCGTAACAGCATCAGCAGCTGATAGATGATAGCCAGACGCTATGCTTTCCATGTACTTGCATACATATATAGCGCAATCAACACTGAAATTTCCATAGAGCAATCATTAAATGAAATTATTTTTTGTACTAAAAAAAGGTAGAAAATATGAAATGAAATTAGATGTCAAAAATTTATATACCTGTTTGCTTGTTGGGGGCATTTTGCGTATTTTATTTTAATTTTTCTCATTAATTTTTTGGAATGAATCTCAAAAATCTCTAATAATCTTTCTTTCTGCAATGTCAATAGGAACAAAAATTAGTATTAATCAAAAATTAATTGCAAGTTTCCAGTAATCAAAATATTAAATTTCAACTCACCATTATTCTTGCATCTCTTTGGTAAAGCTTTGTTATATACCTTTTTTGTCAGCTGGGACCAAAGAGTTGTAAAAAATCCACTCTTCTGTGAAGCAATCGAATACCAACAAGGTCCAGTGAAATCCCGGCTCGTCGGCACTATGTTTGTGATTGATCGGGAAGAACATGTACTGCGCGTCAGCTGTCCAGTTTTTCAACAGCTTCTGCTTGATGAAATGACCTTCCAGATCTTCAATTTTATTTACAACACCGTGCTGCGGACAAGAAAAAAAAATTTATATCAAATACAAAATGAATTTAAAATATAACAAAAAATTATAAACTGCAACCTTAGTCGCAGTATATTATTTAGTCGCAGTACATGAGTTAGTAACAGTACATTTTAATTATAAACTGCGACCTTGGTCGCAGCTCCGACCTTGGTCGCAGGTCGCAGCTGTTACATTTGTCGCAGTACATGTGTTAGTAGCAGTACATTTTAATTATACACTGCGACCTTGGTCACAGTTCCGACCTTGGTCGCAGGTCGCAGCTATCGCAGTACCTGAGTTAGTAGCAATACATTTTAATTATAAATTGCGACCTTAGTCGCAGTACATGTGTTAGTAGCAGTACATTTTAATTATACACTGCGACCTTAGTCGCAGTACATGATTTATGCCTACACAGAGATAGAGAATATAGTAATCTGTACCAGAGTTGATATTACATTAAACCGTAAAGGAGAAAGTAGATTTTTACCCAAGCTTCGTTTCGGAAGAATATGCTTTTTAATCTTTCTCTTTTCTCAAGATGCTGCATGTAGAAATGAATGACATTTGCATCTAAGTCTCTACTGAACATCAGGTCCTCAATGTCATTCCTTGAAATGATGATTGCATTATCGGTATCCTGATACGCAGTAGAACTGCAAGATATTCAAAACAAAGTTAGTAATTTAATTGTTCTTATATAAAGGTATAACAGAAATTTTTTGATATGAATTAACTTACTCAGAGTAGGACTTGTCGAAGAAATGTTTTATAAGAGCTTGTTGATGGGGTCGCAGAATTCTGTATGATGTGGTTTCGGTCAATTCTCTCGATTTTGGCTCAGTAGAGGAAATCTCTTTGTCGCCAAAACCAGCGGTAGAACTCGCAGCCGCAGGCTGTGGAAGAGGATTTTCATTATTTTTCTTCTTCTTTTTTGGATAAACAAAGTCGGAGTCATCGCGATCTCTTTCAGCGCGCTTGCGTTCTTTGACTCCCCTTTCTATTGTTCCTTTAGAGGTTTCCAAAACAGCTTCTTTTGAGGATTGCTTCTGAGGCGGAGTATGTTCTTGAATTTCTTTTCAGAAGCTCTATCTCTTTGGATTTCTTGAGTCATTTGACTTATATTCAGAGAAAAACTTGGCGCATCTTCTCCAGTAATATTTAAAATAGACTCAGAACCCATGATTTTATCCTCTTCCAGTTTTTCTTCTTCTCCTCTTCAGCCTGCTTCTCCATCTGCTCCTTCATTCTTTTGTTCTCCATCTGCGCCTTCCTCCTCTTCTTCTCATTCTCTTCCTCTTCCCTCCTCCTCCTCTCCTGCCCCTCCTCTTCCCTCCTCTCTTCTCCTTCTCCTGCTCCTCCTTTTCCCTCCTCTTCTTCTCCTTCTCCTCTTCTTCCCTCATTCTCCTTTCATTCTCCTCCTCTTCCTTCTTCTATTCTCCTTCTCCTTCTCCTCCACTTCTCTCCTCCTGTTCTCCTTTTCTTCTCTTCTTCCCTCTTCTTCTCCTTCTCTTTCTCTTCCTCTTCCCTCTTCCTCCTTTCATTCTCCTCCTCTTCCCTTCTCCTATTCTCCTTCTCCTTCTCCTCCACTTCTCTCCTCCTGTTCTCCTTTCCTTCTCTTCTTCCCTCTTCTTCTCCTTCTCTTTCTCTTCCTCTTCCCTCTTCCTCCTTTCATTCTCCTCCTCTTCCCTTCTTCTATTCTCCTCCACTTCTCTCTCCTGTTCTCCTTTTCCTTCTCTTCTTCCCTCTTCTTCTCCTTCTTCTTCTTCGCAGCAGCGGCTGCTCTTAGCAGCTCTTCTTCTTCCTCTTCTTTAACCTTTAATTTCCTCTGATGTCTTTTTTGTTTTTTCTTCTCTCTTTTTTCTCTCCTTTTTAATTTTAATTCAGCCTTGAGTCTTTTCTCAGTCTCCATATTTTCAATCTTTTTTCAAGCTGAGAAACATAATCTCTCAAGTGCTGATTTTCAGACCTCAATTGTTTTATTTCTTCTGCTTGAACATCCGATGGAGGTGGCAAATAACCTTCAAAAATTGGTTCTTGCTCACTCGTTTCAGCCGGTTCTGGCTCCTTTTCAGCCGGATGTCAGCCTCATTATATGTATGGCCTCCTTCATCTCCTTCACTTTCACCTTCTTCTTCTTCTTTTCTTCTTCTTCATCTTCACCTTCATCTTCTGCTACTTCTTCTTCCTCATCCTCTTCCCTTCAACAGGAAGGCCAACCATATTTTTTTCAGCATTAGAGATGTTGGCCATTCGACTCAAATCTGAAAATAAACATAAAAAGGTAAGTTAAAAATAAAACAATGAAATAATGATACTGCGACCATGGTCGCAGTTTATTTATGAAATATTTTGGATAAGAATGCGACCATGGTCGCAGTATGTTTGTCGTGCACAAATTTATCTGCCAAGACATGCAGCTCAACACTGCGACCATGGTCGCAGTTTATTTATGAAAATTTTGGATAAGAATGCGACCATGGTCGCAGTATGTTTGTCGTGCACAAATTTATCTGCCAAGACATGCAGCTCAACACTGCGACCATGGTCGCAGTTTATTTATGAAATATTTTGGTCGCAATTCTGTTGAAAGGGTATTTTCAAGAGAATGCGACCATGGTCGCACATTATTTGTCAGGCACAAAACGAACTGCGAAAGGTGCAGCTCAATACTGCGACTATGGTCGCATTTTATTTGTACTACACATAAAAAGAAGTTTAACTTACAATATTGCTGTCAATCTTTTTTAGATCAACTTCAAGTAGAGATCTGCTAATATTTTGGAGGTCCCATCTTACTGCACGTGGGGTTTTTCCTCCAAACCAGACCTCTGCTCAAAAATAGGTGCCCTCTCACACAGCCAATACTGCAAAAATGAAAAATTAAATTAGTTTCCACAAATTTTCTCAATTTATGGGTAAATTTCATACAATGTTGGCCAAATTTGAGATTTCTACTTACAATAATTTGCACGGAGCATCCTTGCAGCTCGTACGTGGTTTGCTTGAAGATGTCCATTGAGTCAATCAGGAATTGCCAAACAGCTTTTGCCCAGCATATTGTCCTCATCAGTTGCATATTGGCAATCTGTTCCACAATATACCCGGCACCGTGCATTTACTGCCAGAGAAGAAAAGCGTGACCGACATGTACAGGATGACTAATGTGGTAAAGTCTTGAGTTGCAAGTCTATTTAGTCTCTTATAATTTCATTTATAGACAATTGCTGCTCAGATTGTTCATCCGGTGTCACATCTAATATATCCCTCTTCCTTCTCTTGACAAGAAGATCATCCAAAGCATCTTCAATAGATACTTTTGTGATCTTCTTTATATTGGGAAAAAAAATGTTTTATAACCCCTCTATCTTTCATCGTACATGTCTTATTCATCACAAAATCTGCCCATTGACAGGTAGACCAAAAGTTAGGACAACATCCTCCACTGTTAACTCAATCTCTTTGCCCCCAATTGTAAAGGTCTTTGTATTCCTGTCATACTTATCTAAAATACGTAGTACGGCAACATTTGATTTTAGAGCCTTTTCAGCACCAAATTCTTCATTGTAGAACGCCATAAAGATTGGGCCAAATGGGGTATTCTTCATCGCTTCTACGAAATCAGCCTGTATGTACTTCTTAAATTTCTTCATTAACTGGCACATTGGTTTTATGCTTGATCTCAGAAGACGAACCTGTATCTGTTGTTTACCTACGTAGGAAGAAAAATTAAACACTTTAGACCAATGATTATTTAAAAATTATAAGGGAATAAAAAGCATATTTGTTTTTAATAAACTGCGACCTCGGTCGCAGTCATGCATTGCAAAAAAAAAAACAACTAGAATCAGGACTACACTGCGACCAAGGTCGCATAAGACTACAGTTCAAACAGAAACAACTGCGACACAAGTTTGATAAAAATATATTATTTAAAATGAACTGCGACCTTGTGAAGACTTGATACTACAACTCTTATTCAAACAACTGCGACCCCATGTCGTCAGTATGTAAGAAAAAAAAAGTAAGTTTCATATACTGCGACCTACGTCGCATTCGTCTACAAGGAAAGGTAAAAAAAAAAAAAAATTCCAAAGTCGCACAGATCTGAACTGCGACACAGTAAAATAGAAGTAAATAATAAAAACTTTCAAAAAATAGGACCTTTATCGTCTCAAGTTTGAAAATCTCTTTCTTAATTGCGACCATGGTTCCAATATTTAAAAAAAATTAAAAAAACGTGCGACTTCAGAAATAAATCTTGAAAAAATTTAAAACTATTAAAATACACAAACCCTAAATTTTTGAAAATATAATTTTTGTAGTACCTTTTTCGACGGATGATTTCTTAGGCGCCATCAGTTGCAAATATGTTTTTTAAAAAACGGATCAAATTTTTGTAGGAAAAGAACTAATTGGATCAGAACCGCCGGTTGAAGTTTTAGAGCTGTAAATTGTTTTGGAAGACAATTTTTTTACAATAAGGTAAAATGTTGTGAGGGAGGGTATTTTCGGAAAATACAATGTTGAGGTGACTTGCATTTAATTGGGCGGGATTTTACAGGATTTTGTCTGCCAAATTTTTTTACAGATGTGGGGCGGTGATGTTGCCACGCCCGCAGGCTGAGAAAACTCTCTCAGCCTGCAGGCTGAGGTACAGTAAGCCCTAATATATATATATTTCTGTGTGAAATTTTTCTGTGAGTTATTATTTCAAAAATATTTCTAAAAATTAAAAAAATAAAGATACATGCATGCGCTGCATGCATGCGGCCTTGATTTTTTGCATGACCTTGATTTTGCATGCAGGCTTGATTTTTTGCATGCAGTCCTTGAATTTGCATGTAGCCTTTTTTTGGCGTGCGTCCATGCTCCAGCGCACAACCAAGAAAAAAAGGTTAATTGTTCTTTTTTAGTTTTTCTAATTAAGTGACATTATGAGATTAACTAAGATTATGAAATTTTAGAGATAGAATTTTTAATCTAATAAAAAAACCTACTCCTAATTAATCTCATATTAAATTTTACTTGGGATTGTTGAGATTGATTTGAGTTTTACGATTGAGATAGAATTCTACTCTATGGGGCCGTTTGTTTCGCGTAAAACTCCGTAATTCGTAAATGACTTGCTATCCAGTTACAACTACGGCGTTTGTTTGGACCGTAATTCGTAAAAGACTTACGTAACTCAACTAGCACTCACTTGCAACCCAGTTACCACTCACTTACAGCCCAGTTACAGTTAATTTTGTGGTCATACAAATTTGTAATATTTTTTATATTAATATTAATTTTTTTTTAATATTTAACTTTTTTAATATTTATTTGCAGTATTAAAACTTTTAAAATCACCAAATAGTTAATTTTGTGGCTAACTTTTTCACTTAGACTTATACATTACGACAACCAAACACCGTAAAGTATAATACACTTTCCCACTTTACAATTTTATATTACCAACCAAATACTGTAAAATTTACATACATGTAACTCATTTACAATTGTAAAAGACTTTACCAATTACAACTACGAATTACGGCCAGTTACGACAACCAAACAGACCCTATGAAGAGAATTTTGGGATATAATTCTAATCAAATAAGGAGATCTAATCCCAATCAATCTTATATTAAGCTAATCGGGTTTTATTCAGTTTTTTAAACCCGACCCATTAAAAAAACCAAAACTTAACCATTGTGGGTCAGGTCTGATCCACACCGGATAAGCACAGCAGACCCATTTTATTAATAGAAATTTCAATTAGCCGTTACGGGCTCATCCGACCTCTGTTTCGAAGCTTTTGACGAGCACTACTATGTTACAGACACTAGACATGATAAAATAGTAGTTCATTGACATAAAGTTGGCATTGAATTGTTTATTATCATGGTTATGTGTACCCTTATATGTTTCCGCTTCATCAATATTTATTATATTACTTATATTGTTCTAACATAATGATTATTGATGTTCACTACAGTAGATAACACACAAATTAAGGTATATACATGTTCAAGTTAAAAAAATTATAAAAGAGCTTATTAAATTGCGTATATAGCTCATGCAGACAATAATCGACTCAAAGGAAGACTATTGTTTGGTCGAATTATATACGGTGTCGGATGCTTGATGTGGGTAATGCAAGTGAGAGACTCTTGATATATGATAATCGGCTCAAAAGAAGGTTGTCACACCATACGCCCATATTGCATTAACCTCATTAACTAGTCCGACGGCGAAACAAGAATTCAGATGCATAAATTTGTGTGGCCTATGTGTGTGTGACAATCGACCCAAAGGAAGGTTGACATTATGACTGGGTCATTACATATATTATATGGTCAATATAGATAACTTAAACTTTGGGACCAATCCTATAAAAGGGACGGTCGGCCCAAAGAAGGTTGTTCTCTTAGATAGGACCTGGACTTTAGAGTATCTATATTGGGCCAGTACAGTGTTGGCATAAAGAGACGCAACTTGTTCTAAAAGTTTGGCCGACAGCTCTATCGGTTAAACTGGTTGTATTTTCTGAAATCAATCTTTTTATGGTTATTACAGTAGAATTTTGTTAAATGCAATATTTATGTTAAATTGATGAGAAATTGTACACTTATGTAGTCTAAATTGAATGGTACAAAGTTTAAGAAGTGGCAAGACCACGTAAAAATCGTTCTTAGATTCATGGACCTAGACAACACCTTAAGAACTGATGGATCCCTACTGCCACTAATAAAAATTTAGTTAAAGAAAACGCCAATTATGATAAGTGGGAGAGGTCCAGCAGGATATGTTTAATAGTCCTAAAGCACACTATTTATATAACTGTTAGGGGTTCTATGCCTGATAAAGTCAGCGCTTAGAGTTTTTCAGCTGAAGTAGCCGACCATTTATTAAATTGAATAAAGTTGAAGCCAACACGCATCTTAGAAAGCTGATAAATATACGCTACAACGGCAAAGAAAACATAAGGGAGTGCATTATGGAAATGTCCAATCTTATTTCTAAATTAAAGGCACTGAAATTGAAACTCTCTGAAGAGATTCTTATGCACTTCATTCTAATCTCTTTTCTTATAAAGTATAACCCTTTTCAAGACTATTTATAATGCTCAAGAAAAAAGTGAAGTCTCACTGAGCTCATTAGTAACTGTGTCTAAAAAAGAGACTGAACTAAGAAAAGACTGAAAATGCTCACTTTGCATCCAGGGTAATACATTTAATAAGAAATAAAAAGTAAAATTAAGGGAGGAACATAAACACCAATACAGTAGTCGATCCTAAGTGGCAAAAGTGCAAGATAAAAAGCCTAAGGTTATTACACGCTTCTTCTGTAAGAAACTAAGCCCCCTCAAGTAGGATTGCATAAAGTACCAGAAATGGCTATTTAGCAGGTATATCTCATATTTATGTTTATTCTAGAATTAATTTAGCTTCAGTGCTATGCCACTTCATACATGGTGGATAGATAATTTACATAAGTAATTCAATGTGAAACTTCCAAACCCAATATAGGCGCAACCCAGCGAGCGATATGTAAACATGGGTGATGAAAATAAAGTTGCAGTTGAAGCCGTTGGAGTTTGTAGGCTTAGATTAGATTTTGGTTTTTTGTTTTGAATTTGGATGAGTCTTTATATGTACCATCTTTTTAGTTGTATTTCTATTTCATTATTAGACATATCTGTTATTAATGTCACTCTTGGTAATAAAATATTTAGTCTACTTACCAATCTAAAGTTGTTGTACTAGAATTTTGATTGATGGCTATATAAATTGAAACTTCATGCTTCATATCCTAAATCTTTATTTGTGAATAGCCCATGCACTAAGCAAACATTAATTAAAGAATCATTAGAGAGTTTGGTGCTAGACGGAATTCAGGTGTCTTGAATTTGGTATATACAGACATTTGTGATCTATTCCATATAGCTTATTGGAATGGCCATAGATACTTCATCACTTTTACAGATCATCACTCTCATTATAGGTACCTATACTAGATTCTTGAGAAATTCCAATCACTGGACATGTTTAAAATTTATAAAGCAGAAGTTGAAAATCAACTGAATAAAAAGATTAAAGTCGTTAGATTGATCATGGTGATGAGTATTATGGCAGATACGATGGATCAAGTAATATTCAGAGCCATTTGCTAATTTCTGAAAGAGTGTGACATTGTCGCTTAGTACACCATGTCAAGGACACCTCGTCAGAATGGTGTTGCTGAGAAATAAAATCACACACTAAAAAGCATGTTAGGAGTATGATAGCTCACACTACTCTACAAGAGTTATTATGGCGTGAAGCCTTAAAGACAGTTGTCCACCTTTTAATAGAATATCTAGCAAAATAATAATTAAAACCCCATATGAATTATGGACTAGGAAAACTCCCAGTATTGGGCATCTATATGTTGGGGTTGTCCAGCGGAAGGTCGTCTATATATACTACATGAGAAGAAGTGGACTCAAGGACAGTTAACTGTTTATTCGTAGGGTATTCTGAGAGGTATAGAGACTTTAAGTTTTACTGTCCCTCACTAAGAACATAAAGACGGATAAAGCTAAATTTTTTTGTGGACATTCAAAGCAATGGGAGTCAACTACATAAGGATTTCATATTTGAAGAAGAACAGATTGTTATACCCATGACAACTGTTCCAAATGATGAAGTAATTGTTCCACTTCAGAATGAAAAAAATAGTTGTACCCTTATAAGATACATATACAGTTCATCCTAAAGTAGATTCTAATGATGAGGTAGAACCTAAAAATCTCAGTCACAAGTGCCTAGGAGATCAAGTAGGGAGAGGATTTCAGCCATTGCAAACGACTATATAGTTTATCTCTAAGAGTATGAGTTTGCTATAGGGCTAGAGGATGATCCCACATCCTTGAATGAGGTCAAACTCAGCATTTACTCCACTAAGTGTCAAATACCATGAAAGATGAGTTAAAATCCATGAAAGATAATGATGTTTGGGATTTAGTAGAGTTTCCTAAAAGAAAGAAACCGGTTGGTTGTAAGTAGGTGTTCAAAATCAAGTAGGATTTGAAAGGCAATGTCGAAAGGTATAAGGCATGTCTTGTCGTAAAGAGATTCACTAAAATAGAGGGCATTAAATATAAGGAGATGTTCTCCCTGTATTTTTCTTGAAGAATTCTTTTAAAATTATCATGACATTTGTTTTCCATTGATTTGCAAAAGGGGAAAACTTACAAAAAAACGAGTCGAGGAGCTAAATTAGAAGTATTCTTAAAAAAGATTACAAGTAGATCTCCTCTGAGATTCTAGAGAAGTGTGCCGATAGGAGTCTGGTCAGCGCACGACCACTTTGTCCTTTGACGATGCGATCGATGAGATTCCCTTCTAGCCTGATTCGGGGAATTAGAGAACAGAAGGTTGGTAGAAACCCTCTTGTTTCTTCTAAAAAAAAAAAACCGCCTTCGCTTAGGAATTCCTTCTCACCTGATTCCAGAAATTCCTTGCGAGGAAGGAAGGTATTAGGGTATCAGCACCCTGATTAGAGAAGCAATTCTCTAAAATCTCTAAATTCTTGGAAGCAAGAGACTAGGTCTCTGTTTGTGCGCGCGGTGCGTCGTAGCCTTCGTCTCTCGTGAAATCGTCCTTGCGCCTGTCGCCTCTGCTTGTCCTCCTTGTGCCCCTGGTGGGCTATTTATAGGGAGAGCAGGGGTATAATTGTCCCTTAAAAATCTGAAAACAGATCGAATCAAATCTGTTTAAATCTGGAAAGTAGCCTTAC